>VYXC01006396.1:34122-56481 GCA_013397175.1 Platysteira castanea
GCCCGCGCGCGCTTCAAGGGCCCGTGAGGGGCGGCGGGGCCGGGGCGGGGCCGGCACCGAGCGGGGCGTGAGGGCACGGGGGGAGCGGCCTCGGCGGGACCGAGCGTGCTCCATCCCAGAGCACCGCAGTGTGCCCACACAGCTCTGCAATATCCCCAGCCAGGGCACCCCACGGCCTCTCTGCACCATCTGCTCGGGGCTGGGCACTGCCCAGGGCACAGTTCTGCCTCCTGGGCAGGGCATTGCTGGGCTCAGNGGATCCAGGCTGTGAATGCTGTGGAGTACTGAACTCCCCGATGGGATTTAAAGTCCTGTTTCCCCTGTGGGGCTGAGCAAGTCTCAGTTTCAACCCTCACAGGTGTTTTTCCAAGTGCACCCGGTCCCACAGCCCTTTCTAACCTTCCTGGGAGCGGTAGGACAGTGGGTTACACGGGGTTTAGGGGCTGAGCTGCTGCGGTGGCGGTGCCTGTGCCTGATGTGCCGGGGCAGTGTGCGCAGAGGGGCCGCAGAACAACGCACCCTGCGCCTCCCTGGCAGTGCCGCCCGCCCGGGCCCATCCCGGGCTCTGCTCCGAGCGCCCCGCGGAGGTTCCGCCGCCCCCGCAGCTCCCCCGCAGCCCGGGCAGGTCCTGCTCCCGCTGCTGCTGCCCAGGCTCCCCCAGCACTCCCGGCTGTGGCACGGGGGCGGCTCCGCGCTGCGGGAGCAGGAGGGAGCGGAGCAGCGCAACTCCAGAGAACCTTCTCCTGGCGCCCCTTTGGAGCGGAGTTTGGGAAAGGAGCCGTCCCACAGCACAGGGCAGCCCTTCCTGGGAAAGACTCCATCTCTCGTTGCTGCTGTGCGGCGCTGGGAGCCCTTCCCGAGGCTGCCGAGCCGCCGGCGGCACAGGCAGCGCAGTGCTCCCGGCCCCAGCCCGCACCCGCGGCTGTGCCGAGCTGGGGAAGGGGAGAGGAGCCGCCGCAGGCACCGGGAGATTCCTGTGCCCGGCTCCCTCTGAGCCTCCCCTCCCATCAGCCGGGCAGGAGCTGGGACGTGCTCAGCCCCGGTTGTGGCACTGACCCGCTTTCAGCTGACTGAGCCCAGGCTGAGCCTGGCCCTGAGAGCAAAACCGCACAGGGGACACCGAGGGACCCAGGCAGGAGCACAGCACAGACATCATTCATGTGCCTTTTCCCCAAAGTTCTGCAACACTGTTCTTAATTACTGCCAGCCAGACCAGTAATTTATTCCAGAGCTGCAGCACTGCTGGAGCTACAGACTTCCTCAAGTATTGGCCTACATGGACAATGGACCCCGAACAGCCTTCCCCCAGTGCTGGCAGTGCCTTCCCAGCCACTGCCTCAGGACAGGAGTCCCTGCTCCCACCCCTGCCTTCCTGGCAGGTTTTCACAGCAAGAAACCGTTCTCAGCACGCCACACAGCACCTGATTTCACTGTTCCTTCCCCAGCTCAATAATTCAGCTTATAAAGGAGGAGCTAAGAACAGCACATTAATAAATTGGGAACATCTATGAAAAATGTATTTAAAGTGTGATAGGGACAATAATTCATTGAAGAAGTAAAGGCCAAGCCCAAGCAGTGATTTAGGACCCTGGAGGCTCCACGAGCCCAGCAGAGAGGAAATGGCATGGGAGCATCACCTTGGCCTGGGCTGGCCCTGCTGCAGGAACAGCTGCCACAGGGGATGGGTCATCAACTGTTTCACTTCAGGACATTTCCCTGCAGCACCTGAAATACCCAACTTGCTCTGCCAGGGGATTCCCTCTCTTTTTCTGTACTTTTATCCAGGGGATGGCTTTGGCAGGAGCAGCAGCATCAGCAGTTGTAGCTTTCCCCAACAGCTTCTCTTACTCAGGAAACTGTCTTGAGTGCCAGAACAAAAAACATCTTTTCCTCCCTCCTAAATACTTGAGCTGGCAGGACAAAGCAGCTACAAACCAGTTTTCTTTCCAGCTGATGAGACACAGAGTAAGAGATGGTGAAAAAGGAGACACAGCTACATTCATGCACCGCGCTGGAAGGCTGGGCTGCTGGAAGCCACAGTGGGCAAGTGCTACTCAAGCCCAGAGCCTGTTTTTGTAAGGCTAAGCCCAAGCACAAAGTGCCCGAGGGTCAAGTCCCACTGCGACTGCAGTCACAGGACTTGAGGCACCTCGTGGGAGCAGCAGTGACACTCACAAGAGCCCAACCTCAACCTGACACCAGAGACCTCCTGTGTGGCTGCGAACGAAGCACAAGTCCCAGACAGCTCCAGCTGCCTGGCTGTTCCCTCTGCAGCTCTCACAGGCACTGAAGTGCTCGTGCTCTCCAGCAAAGGCCAGGATACCAGGAACTCCATGTTGGACACTTTTCTGCTTTTATTTTAAAAAAATCCAGAATGGATCCAGTAACAGTTTTATTATCAAGGAAATTGTTTTACCGTAAGCAGAGAACAGACACAGGATGGAGCAGAAGGCTCAGACAAGCAAAGTATTGAACTTGCACACTGCCTCTTTTGTAAGAAATAATGTTACAGCTGAGTCTGAAGTAGCCCCTTTCCTTCAGAGCAAGGGCACCAGCCTAGCTCAGGGCTACATGGGCTCCAGCAACACCGCCAGCCTTGCCCCTGCTGCTCTCAGGCCTCCACCTGCTCCCAGGTACTCAGATCCACAAGCACGGGCCATGCAGGCCTCACTGCCCTCCCCATTCCAGCACAGCTTCCATCTCCACCCTCCGATTTAGTGACATGGTTTCCAAGCTTGGATCTCGGATTTACTACACCATTGTGTCAAATATTAAATGATCAGCCAGTCCCCGGGTGCTCAGGGGAACACACCGGGGCCAAACTCCTAACTTTGTCTGGCATGAATTAACTTTCATCAAGTGACAATTTATCTAGCAGACACATCACTAAGTTTATACATTAAAGAATTTTATATATAGAATACTGCAAAAACACAGTAAGTCTGAATTCTGCCCCTTGCTGCTCAGGAAGGTCCCTTCTCTCCCAAGCATCAAGAAAATCGACCTCTTCATCATTCTCTAGTCAAGGCAAGACAGAGACTCCTTATTGCTTCTCTTCCTTCTGATCTCCTGGACTTCCAGAACCCTCTCGCTCCGAGGCCATCTGTGAACAAATGGGTTTATTACTTGTGGTAACAACAAACCGCTTCTCCCGGACATTTTTCCCTGGCTGGCCGCTCCGGTCAGCTCCAGCCCGGACAACCTCCTTCAGTGCAACGAGCAATGTCCACTGCAGAAGGGAAATCTTCATCTCTGCCTGAGCTCTGAGAGGAAGGAAACAATCTTCCCATTATTCCCCTTCCCAGGGGATGTCACAGGCTTACACTGCAGCATGGAAGGTTTGGCTGACATCAGGAAAGCAGCTTTCCCCAGCAAGGACAGCTCAGCAGCAGCAAGGTCACCTGGGCAGGGTGACACTGCCGTCCTGGGAGACCTCCCTGCACAGGAAAACACACCCTGGCCAGGCCCCAGGGGCTCGAGGGCCTTTCACTGGGAAGTGGTGGAGAAGAAAATCCCAGAGGCCTTCTACTGCGGCTTTCGGCAGACTGAACAGGAATCACATTTTACAATCACCCTTAAGTCAGTTCAGGAGGCACTTTACTCCTTCAGGCACTCCACGCACTGAGGGGAAAGACCTCTCTGTGCTCTTCTGGATGCTCACTAGGAGCTTCCCCTTTTCCATGGAATGCTGTACAGTAACACAACACCCAGGCTGGAGGCACAGCCAGGATTTCAGGCCTCCACCTCTCCCTGACCTCCCAGAGCTGCCCCTCCAGCCAGTGTCACTCAGAGGCAGCTGCACAGAGGCTCAGCACCACCTCCCAGTCCAGCTCTTCCCCAGGAGTTTGGTGTCCTGATCCTCCCCTCCCCACCCGAGGCCTCTGGAAGTGCACTGACCACAGACCTACCTTCTTGTATGCCATTTCAAAGAGCTTCAGGGAAGCCTGCTGCAGGCTGGTTGCTGCCTGCCTGATGTTCTCTCCTGTTTCACTATCTTTACGAGCCAGAAGTTCTCTCATTTTAGCAATTTCTTCCTTCAATTTGTTGCACTGCAAAGAAGACACAAAACCCCAAGGTTAAATGCTGCACTTGGTTCACTGAGAATCAATCTCCATCCTGTCATTTCACCACAGCAAAACCACGTTTTTGTGCCAGGAGCCGTGAAGTTCAGCCTCAAAGCGAGCCTGCAGGGCCTAGGCCTGTGCCCAGTTCCCAGTGGGCACCTGTCCACTTCACTAAGAGTGCCCCAGTTGGCATTACTGGGGCCCTGTGTGCTGTCTGGGCAGCGGCGCCAAGGACAGAGCCCCGCAGGGCCGGACAGCTGGCCAAGGCCGTGCTCTGTGCCTGGCACAGCTCACCTGGGGCAGGCAGGGAACAGCAAGCTGGTTCCCATGGATATTTAAGGCCTGTCAGGGAGCCAGCGAGCAGGGCTGCTCCTGCCCCCCTTCATGCCCGTGCTGCCCGTGGGAGCAGGAGCTCGGAGCAGGCCAACAGAGCGGGCTCAGCCCAGCCCAGAGCCATCTGCCAGGCCCTCTCACAGGCGGGCACTGCCTCCTCCCCTGGCACGCTGCTGCACAGGCAGCAGGGCCCCACCTCCCCAGGGAAGCCACAGGGAACAGTCCCTGCAGGGAACAGGGATTTAGGCTCCCTGCTCCTGTGAGAGCCAACTCCAGTGATCCTAATTCCAAACCAACAGCCGGCCAATATCAAGGAATCACAGAACGGTTTGGGTGGGAAGGGACCTTCAAAATCACCTCATTCCACCCCCTGCCATGGCCAGTCAAGTTGTTCCAAGCCCCATCCAACCTGGCCGTGGACACTTCCAGGGACAGAGCAGCCACAGCTTCTCTGGACCCTCACAGGGAAGAATTTCTTCCCAATACCCCACCTAACCCTGCCCTCTGTCAGTTTAAAACCACTGCCCCTTGTCCTGTCCCCACCTGCTGGCAGAGAAACAGCCTTCAACTGACCAGAGGCTGCTACCAACAACCCATAGTCATGCTCCCTCAGACACCTCAGAGCCCCCAGGAGCCCTTTAAATCTTCCCAGAGTTGTTAAATTGGTAATTGGGCACACTCTTCTAAACTTAGCTTTTAAAATTCACAATGCACTGCCTTAGAGTGGTGTGAAAAGCACTCTTGGATATGAAATATCTGTTTCATTTCAAAGACAGAAAAACTGGAGTTAAGTGGACACTGATTTCTATTGCCCCCAAGTTCCTGGGTGCTGTGCATGCCCTGCCAGGAGAGCACAGCAGCTCTGTCCCTGTCCCCGTGCTAACACAGGCAGGCACTGTCCCCCATCTCCAGCCCTGAGCAAACCCCTCCTCTGAGGAGGCAGCCACAGCACAGCCCTTATCCCAGCACTGCAAGGCCACAGCTCCTGCAGACACCTCCCTCCCATCAGCAGCTTCCCAGGCGCTCAGATCCTCAGTGGCACCGACCCTGCACTCTGAAATGGGTGATTTGCCATCACCCAAACCCTCTCAGGATGTCTGTCCATCCTCCCTCAGCCACACTCACCCCTCTCATCGAGGGCCACCCCAGAGGTGCAGGGCTGTGCCACCTTCCCCAGCACAGGAACACGGCCAGAGCTGGTGCCACTGGCCAGAGCCGGTGGTAGGATCAGGAACCACCTGGCAGTTCAGTGGGATGTGAGCAGTCATTGTGTAAGGGATTCAGCTTCAGCACTGTAGGATCAGGAACCACCCACCTCATCTGCTGGCAGCTGATCCTTGAACTCTTCCATCTTGGCCTCCGTGTCGTGGATGATGCCCTCGGCCATGTTCACGGCCTCCACACGTTCCTGGGGGAGAGAGCTCGTGAGGGCTGCTGCCACTGGTGACACAAGTGCTGACATTTCCTGCCCCAAACTGCCAAGCTCTGCTCAAGTTCCCACCCAGGGTCCTTCGTCATGGCAGCAGGGCAAGAAGAAATGCAAGCAAACCATTTCTGGGTGCACTGTGGCCCCTCAGGGCCCTGAGAGGAGTCAGTGCCAGCCAGCCCTCGTGCTTCCACACTCACATGCACTCCCCTGAACTGCAGGTGACCAGTGCAGCACCACTGCTGGCACAGGGGAAAGGACAGAGGCCTCAGGGACAGCACAGCACACTCTGCTCCTTGGGAAAGCACCAGAGCTTCTGGAGAACATCCTCAAGCTTCTCCAGCAACAGGGGCACTGGAGACAACTCAAACGCTGGGTGGAACTCGTGTTCCCTTATTACAAGAACTCCCATTTATGCATTCCTGATACTTTCATGGCAGTAAAACCAGGATAAGAAGTCTAATGAGGCAATTTTGAGAATTAGTTATACAAGTCAAGAGAAGTGCCAGTTAAAGTAACCTCATCCCCTTCCTCTGAGAGTTCACTGGACAGGGGTGAGTCCCACTTCAGGGCTCAGAGAGGAACTTCTCCAGCAATTTAAGATACAAAGTAAGGCAGCAGGACAGTTTTCAGTGCAGCCTCTTTAAATGCCAGACCTCCCTCTACGCTCCATGGCAATGATGAGGTTGCTGGAACAGTGGGACTTTCAGAGCAAGGTCTTTGAAGGTTCTCCAGCTAACCCACAAATGCCCATCAGCCACTGCTTCGTGGCTCTAGACGTTCTGAGGCAAGGCAGTGCTGCTTCCTGGGAATTTATTCCCTGCCTTCTCCCCATCAGTGCTCTTCTGATCCCTTCCCTACTGCGGGCAAGATGTGCAGCATGGCCTGGACACCTGAGACAGGCTCCTGCAGCCTGAAGGACACCAAGTGGATCGATTCCATGTGCCAGTTCCAGCAATCACTAAACATATGCTGCTGCCACATCCCAGACTCAGCCTGTGCTGTGTCTGCCTAAAAATCAATGCTCTATATTTAGTTGCATAATTCATTAATACTACCCTCATTAAACCAATTAGCTCCAACCAATCATCCTGTGCCTATCACACGTTCAGGCACTCCACCATGGCAGGTGCCAGTCTTTCCCTGACAAGCCCAGGGAGGATTTCCATCAGCTCCTCCTGGGTCACCTGCACTGACACATGGACACAGCATTCCAGGAGCCACACTGAGACCTGGCCCGCTGTGGGAACCAACTTCCCACTTAGGAAGAAAGAGGCTGAGGCACTGCTTTGTCTTGTGGATACAAAATTGCTGCTTGCAAGAAATTTTCTTGCTTCTTTTCCCTCCCGTGAGAAGACTTCTCTCTCTCACAGAAGTTATCTGTAGAGTTTTGTAAACTACAGGACACCTGCTAATTGTTTTTAGTACAAGTAGAGAAAATATTTGCATATAGTTCAATCAATCACCTCAGAGGGGTGGTTAAGGAATTGACCAATTAAACCATGAGAAAATTCTTCTATAAAAGAGCTGTTAATAATAAATAAATCACCCTTGCTGCACTTTCCCTGCCTGCTGTCTCTCTCCACTCTGCTCCAGGACTCAACAATAAGCAAACATTGTCTGGCAGGTTCTATACATTACACTTCAGAATAAGCCCAGAAAGAGCATCTTAACTATCCCACACTGCTCCATTTACCCAGAGCACGGCTGTGAGCACCCAGGCTGGCTGCAAATGCACAGCCAGGGGGTACAGGGAGAGCAGTGATGACAAGAACCCTCAGCAGAGCTGCAAAGCTGTTTGCAAGGAGCAGCAGGCAGGTTGGGTTTGCTCACTGCCACCAGCAGCAGGCAGGCTGGGTTTGCTCCCTGCCACCAGCAGCAGGCAGGCTGGGTTTGCTCACAGCTGCCTGCATGTCCCAGGAATTCCTGGGGAGCAGTACAGTGCAGTCCCACAGGGCAAGGTACCCAGCCCAACCCCAAGACCCAAATGCCTCTGCAAACACCTTCCTGTAACCCTGGAGTGTCAACTGAACCAAGGAAAGGAGCAGATACTTGGCTAAGAGCTCAGAGCAGAGCCCAGAGCCCCGCAGGGGTGGGCACAGCTCATGGCACAGAAGGGTGAAAGCAGCAGGCCCTCTGCTCCCTGAGACCCCGTCACCCCCTTACCTTTCTCCGCCTGTCCTCCTCTGCGTACTTCTCTGCGTTCTTCACCATGTTCTCAATTTCATCTTTGCTGAGGCCACCAGAGGACTGGATAACAACTGCAGCAGAGAAGAACATGAATAAAGGATCTGCTCTCACCTTCCAGAGGAGGATTATTCCCCAACCTACCAGCAGCAGCCTCGCTCAGAGACTCTGCACCTGGGGAGGCCCCGTGGGCAGGGCAAGGACAGCCACTCTTCAAAGAGCCACTGATGCTGCTGGCAAAGTAGAAGCCTCATCTCTTGGATCTACAACTGCCCAGCTCTGCCAGACCCTTCCTGCCTGCTGGTCTGCAAGGCACTGTGGCCAGTCTTCAGTTAATCCTCCTGGAAAGGGAGGGTGCACCAAAGTCTTCAAACCAAAGGAGCATCCCAGAATAAAACCACAGAAAAATCAAAACTAAAACCCCTGAAACGAACAAACCCTCCAGCAAAAACCGAACCAACAAAAAAAATCCCAAGAGAAGGAATGGTTTCACCAGAGATTCCTTTCCCTGTGGGAAAGCAGCCCAGGCTGGTGGCAGGGTAAGACAACATTGACCACCAGCTCCCACATTGCCCTTAGTAAGGAAATGGAGCCTGATTCTACGGGCAGGCTCTTATACGTCCCCTCCTTGGTCCTTTCCCCTCTAGTAGTGCCAAAAAGCATAGTCTAGACTTGGGCTTTACTGCAGGAATTGGTGTAATTTCACTGCAGTAGGACCAACATCCAGGACATCACAGTGCCCATAAACATGCACACTACAATCACCATTTAAAGGAGGTTTTCTGTGGAATATCTGTCAATGGTACAAAACCCTGAGCAAAGACACACACACAGACACACAGAGGTGTCCTTTGGATATAGCTGTGGGATAAGCAATTCAGCTTTGTAATTAAGACCACATCTACATTCAGGTAGGCAGCTAAAAGTAATTCTGGTTGCCTGTTACCAGGAGCCTTTTACTCAGCAGTAGAAGGCTGCCACATATCCAAGATCTCCAAGGAACTCGAAGTTACAAGCAGGGTGGTTTTGGTACCAAACTGCTGCCAAAAAGCCAAGCAGTGTGATTAAAAGCAGCACACACCTTCGAGCTGTGCACAGTTAATACTTTGGCTAACTGGAGCATCTCACTGCTCGAGGGCTCTCTCCAAGAAACAGCTGAAGGGCAGTATAGAGGCTTCCAGTTACAAGGGAGAAGAGAGTTCTATTTTCTATCAGGTAAATGCTTCAAATTAATCTCCTGAACCCACCAGAGAGCTTTAGGAACTGTCAACTGTGTCATTAATTACCCCAGCACACAGGGCCCAACATTTCACTGCACCACAGAGCAGAACACACTGACAGCTTGAGGTCCCTGAGCCTCCTGCCAGCTGGAGACACTTCCAGCCTAAGTGGATGGAAATGAACAAAAGTGGTTACAGGGAAAACCTGCTGCTTCAAAATACCCCCATCTCCAGACCTTTCTAACAGAGTAACTACAAACACACAGGGTCCTGGCACAGGGCGGGTCTGCTCAGCTGTACACGACACACCCTGGAGCCAGAGATCTTCCTGATCTCACTTCTCCCTTAAAAGCTGGCACCTGCATGCAGCCAGGCTCACAGACAGCAATCCCTGTGGGTGCCCACAGGAACAGCACTCCCAGCAGCACAGCTCAAGGACAGCTCTTACAAGGTGCTGCATTCCCAAACCCCAATTTCTGTCCTTTCAGGGTAACACAGGGCACACGTGGCTGCCCCAAACACACACGGCCCACCAACACCAGTGACCCTACCTTCGTGCCCAGCACCTGGGCACTGGGACACAGCTGATCCATGCAGGAAACCCAGGGAACAGCTGCCCTCTGCTCACATGCTGCTGCAATCACTCCAGATGGCAAGGCCAAGGCAGGACTGTCACACAGGGCAAAACCACTTGGAATGTGGTGAAACCCTGCCCGAGGGCTGCCTTGACTTTGCACAGGCAGGTGTTCATCTCTGCCCAACATGCAAGGAGAGCACCCACTGGCAGCAGCCTCTGTCAGGAGGTTACTGGAGAGGGCAGAGGCCGTGTGCTTACAGAACTCTACTGCCTTAGAACAAACCCACAGCTCAGCTCTCACTTCTCCCTTTGCCCACCTCATTTTGCCCTCCTTTCCAGGGCAGACACTTAGGCTCAGATGATTTCAGCCATATCTGTGCTCACTGCCAACAGACTGAAGAGTAAGGGTGACCCAAGCATCGAGCCACAGGCTCCATCACCACCCTGGACTGCGGGATGCCATCCAGGCAGCACTGCCTTCCCCCTGGAGCCACTCAGTGCCACCCTGGGCACTCCCTGCTGCCCTCCCTGCCCCAGCAGCCCCGGGGCACTCACTCTGCTGCTCCCGCCCGGTGCCCTTGTCCTTGGCTGACACGTGCACGATGCCGTTGGCGTCGATGTCGAAGGTGACCTCGATCTGGGGCACTCCCCGCGGCGCCGGAGGGATCCCGACCTGAGGAGTGACAAGGGGTGGCCATCAGCTCCCACAGGGACAGAGCTCAGGGGACACGGGCTGGGCACATCACCCTGGGGATCTGACACTGAACAAACCACTCAATCCTCAGAGCTGAGTCCTCTAAGGACCCGTTGGCACCATTTGTGCATTGGTACCCTGACACAGTTAATGGGATACAGGTTTCTGCCCTGGACAAGTGCACAGAAACCACAACAGAGAACCTGCAGGTTTGGTTCCAAGGTGGTACAGGTTCTGCTTTACTGCTACACAAGCCCCTCTTCCACAGCTATGGCAGGATGCTCCATTTCCTCAGTTCTGGACACAGACTTCACTGGCCACCTCTGAGGAACCATTTTAAGACTGTGAGAGGCACGACAGTTTCCTCCAAAAGTACAAAAGAAAGGCAAAGCCCCTTCCTTTCTGCAGGGCTCTCCCTAGGAAGTTCAGACAAACCTGAACAGTTTCACAGTGCCAAGCTTTGCCAGTGCTGACCAAACCCACTCTGCTCAGGGAGCTGGCCAGGCAGCCCCGCTCTGCTCCCAGCAATCCTGGAGCACATCTACTCCCCAGGGAGCAGGGCTTGGTGCTCAGTTCACAAAGCCTCCACACAGTTCTTCAGAATGATGTGTTGACAGTTTAACATCATGGCACACGCCCTGCAATCCCAACCAGGCCACAGACACCCTGGGGTACCCTGGGTCCCACCGACTCCACTCCCAGGGGTCACCAGGCTGGAATGGGTTCCCCTGGGGACTGCAGATATCCTGGAGCCTGCTCCAACTCCCATCTTTGCTACACCAGAGGAAAGCCCAGCATTCAGGTTATCTGCTGGCACTGGTACTGCACAGGCTTGTTTATACCCAGAGAGTCCTTCCTGGTGGCCAGGCCCTACAGCTGCAGCAGCCCCAGGGCCACAGGAGACTGCTCACAAACTCTGAGCTCCATCTTAAACACCAGTTGGTCCCCTGCCACAGAAAGGCTGCCCCAGGGCCAGGGCGTGCCTCTGCAGGCTGCTTCTGTCCTACAAGCAGGCTCAAATGTCTTCTGTAAGATGACTCCCCCTCAGCACTGCCTTCAGGGGGCAGCTGAAATGGAGAAGGCTCTGAATGTCTCCCAGAAGGTCAGGTCTGAGGTCACGAATAGAGAAGGCAACGCACCAACGTGAACTGGCCAAGCAGTTTGTTGTCACTGGCCATCTCTCTCTCGCCCTGGCACACTTTGATCTCCACTTGTGTTTGCCCATCAGCAGCTGTAGAGAACACCTATGGAAAAGGAACAGGAAGTTACTGTACAGCTAATTAGAACACACAAACATCTGCAGTTGCAAGCTGACTGAACAAGGAATAGAAGCAAGCTACTTGGAAAGGAAAATCATGAAATGCTTGTTGTTCTCATGTTCCTCTGACAAAACAAGGCACCAAGGCCACCAAGCTCACCATTATCTTGTCCTGTATGCACCTGGGGACACAAAAACCTCCCATCCACGGCAGCAGCAGGCTCCAGGGCAGCCACCACACCCCCAGAACACCTCCCCCTGAAGCAGCAGGCTCCAGCCCACGCCCCAGGCAGCTCAGGTGTTATCAGAGAGCACGCAGCAGCAGGCCCTGACAAGGCCAAGGGAAGGAAAGGATCACACCCAAGTCACCAGGACATCACAATGCAGAGAAAAGAATCCCTCGGGAGGCACAGGGCCAAGCAAGGCGCTCTCAGTGGGCGTGGTGCTCAGAACCCGGAAGGTCTCCACACAATTCTTCCTCAGAATGATGTGTTGACAGTTGACATCACAGCACGCACACTGCAACAGCCCTGACCAGGCCACGACCATCCTGGCATACCTTGGCACCCATTAACTCAGCTGCCCTCCCCTCCTGGGCACACCAATAACCAGAGACACTCAGTGGCTGACACTAAACCTCATTTCTCCACTGCTTCTCTTGCCATCTACTGGGATGCTTTGGGTGGCCTTTCCTGAGTCGTCTGAGAGCCCCAGCAAAGTCCCACCCATCCAGAGTCAGCTCTTACCTGGCTCTTCTTGGTGGGGATGGTGGTGTTCCTGTTGATGAGCTTTGTGAAGACACCTCCCAGGGTCTCAATGCCCAGGGAGAGGGGAGTTACATCCAGCAGCAGCACATCTGTCACATCCCCAGCCAACACCCCACCCTGGATAGCTGCTCCGATAGCCACGGCCTCGTCAGGATTGACTGCTTTGCTCGGAGCACGGCCAAACAGCTCCTGCACAGTCTGCTGCACCTGAAAGAGACACAGCACAGCTCAGCCCTGGGGAACCACCACGGCCAGAGCAGCCTCAGCTCCGTGTCCTCATGCTGCTGCTGCCATGGAAGCCTGAGACAGACACCAGTGCTTCAGGTCTGTGCCTCTCCCTCACTGCCCATCCTCCTGCAGAGGCTCTGTCTGCCAGCTGCAGGCAGCCTCCACCAGTGCCTGCACACAGCCCAGCCCCATCCCCAGGGGATCATTCCAGGCTTATCTGGGAGTCAAGGACTGCTCCCTGGGAACCGTGAAGGCAACGCTGAGCAGGACACAGCTGCCAAGGACAGCACAGCTGTGGAGGAACACAGGGAAGGGGAAAAATCCAGCAGCATAGCTCCTGGTGTTTGTGTGCAGTAAAGGGAAAAAAAGGAATTGTATGAAGAATGGTATTTTCCAACTCTTTGTTCCGTGGGCTGTTCCAGCAGAGCACATGTGCAGTGTCAGCACTCTGAGCTCTGCTCTCAGCTCTGCTCTGCTCAGCCCATTCCCAAGGACTGCACTCCTGATCCCAACAGACTTCCTGCTGAAGCACCCCGACAGGAGGGCACTGAGGGTGTGCCCCGAGCACAGCTCACAACTGCCCTGCTCTGCCTACCAGGGAAGGCTGTGGGGCTGGTGCTCCTCTCTGAGTACAGCTGCTGGGCACACCAGCACAGGTGAGTGGGATGTGCCTGGAAAATGGTTGGAAGCAAACACCCAACTGTGCACCAGAGCCAGGAGACACCTGCCCAGAGTGCTCATTACAGAGGAGGACTATGTGTGAGCATGCAATTAAATGCAAGTCGTTTTCTCTGGAGGTGTATTTTACAGTACAAAACAATACTTGTAACCACCCACGGGCCATCTCCCGGAGTGCTGGCCATGGGAGTGCTCCAGAGAAGCCACATTCCCTCCTGGCAGGGGGAGGGAGCAGAACAAGGTACCCAAGAGAAGGTCTGGGCTGTATCCAACACACTGGCACTAATTTCAGAGGCAGAGCTGTAATTCCAGGCACTCAGGAAAGCATTCTGCCAGCTCAAAGCCACACATGCTGGGCGTTATGAGGGGAAGAAGGAAAAATGAAAAATCAATATTTAAGTCCTGTCTTCCACCCCTAAAGGATATGTAACATTTCAGGAAAAGGCTTTGCGACCACTTCATTCATAGGTAATCACACAATTTTTCCTTTATCCAGCCAGAACAACAAGGACTTTGGGAATGTATAGCAGAGTTATTCCACTTGAGCTTTGGCCAGAGCAGCAGCTTCTGTTTATCTTGCTGCTCTGGCTCCCCTGCCTGGGTGACCTTCTGCACACACCAGTATCACCTCCAGCCACCAGGCTCATTAATACAGGGAGGAAAAACCCTCCCACCAAACCCCAAATCAACCCCAAGCAGGACCATGCACACACCTACTGTCCTACAGAGGACCTACAAAGCAACAAAGAGTTCAAGCCTGACTGATCCCTCTGGAGTGAGATTTTGGTGCTCTCTGTAGGAAAGGACAGGCTGTACCCTTGGAGAGAGCAGTGAACATCCACGTTCAGCTCTGGGATGGCTGCAACAGGAGCAGTAAATCACCTGCAGACAGCACCTTATCTGCAAGGCTGTGCATGTCAGCACAGCAGGCTTTCAAGCTACCTGCTGCTGCTTATCTCCACAGAATGTAAGGGCCAGGCTTTAGATAAGGAGTGTCTAGAAGAGCCGGGTAAACGGGCCTGCCAACAGCAGCCTCCATCAAGTAGCTCTGAATACAGAACACCTCAGAACACCTCTGAATACACACAACCAGCAGGTACCAGAGTGCTGCTGCTCATGCAGGTTCTTCACAGCTCTAAGTGCTGGAAATACCTTTGAATGCACAGATCCCTGAGAAATGGCTGTCATTGAAATGTACCTTTACCCCTCTGAGTCCACAACAAGAGGAAATGCCCCGTGCTTCCCTACAATGCTGCTCGTGTCCAGAGCACACCAGAAAGTCAGGCTGCAGCTGGACTCTGACCTCCCAGCACCTCCCACTCCACTCTGTAAAGTGCAACCCAGCTCCAGCCCCCAGCTGAGCCAAGTAACTGAACAAGAGGCCCTGGGCAGTGCTCCCATGGCATCCTCAGCACCGAGCCTGCCCTGAGCACTCCCCACTCCTCTGCTCCGATCCCCTGGGGCAGCTGTGCCAGCCCTGCCCAGAACGGGCACTGAGCTCATACCTTTGGCATTCTGGTCATGCCACCGACCAGGATGACTTCCCCAATGTCACTCTTGCTGACTTCAGCATCCTGCATGGCTTTCTGGCAGGGGGCCACCGTCCTCTTGATCAGGTCAGCCACGATGCCCTCGAACTGCGCCCGACTCAGCTTCATGTTCAAGTGCTTTGGTCCAGAGGCGTCCATGGTCAGGTAGGGCAGGTTGATGTCAGTCTGTGGCATGGAAACAGGCTCACAGTGAAAACCAGGAGTGGGCTTTCCATCAGCTTACAGGTTCTGCTTGGCCTGGACTGAGGCATCTATGTGGCTGTTCACCTTTCAGCCCAGTTTAACTAGCTGCAGGCACACTTTTATGTTTGACATTTCAGAAGAAAGACAATTATTTTGTTCCACACCTCATGGTTACAACTGTTTAACCCAAATTTTAATATGCTGTTACTTCAAGGTCTTTCATTGTTGAGAAAAACAATTTGTCATAGCCAGGAAGTAAGAGCAGAAACACTGGAAGTGACAACCTTAATCCTGTTCCTTCAGCACAACCCAGAAGACAGCCCATCCTCAGAGTTCCAAAGATTCTGCCAACTAACATTCCACACCAGGTAAACTTGAAGGAAGTAACTCCTGACTGTTTTCTAAATGCCAACAGGTCACGTTCAACAGCCAGTCTGCTGCCATTTAACACAAAGTTAATTAGAGCAAGGGACCATCATCTCCACTTCTTATGGCTGTTTGTCACATGCTGGATTTTTAAAGCAAATATTACACTGGAATCATCTGATTTGAGTGCTGAGTCATGCTGACATCAAAAGACACTACAATCCAAAGCAATTAAAACATTAGTGCTTTAAGATCTAGAGATTAGGTTTACACAAGAATTAAAGCCATGCTGCTGACTAGAGGTGTGCACTCACTTCATAAACAGCATGGTCAAAAGTATCAGGGGAAAATGGGGCCAAACAAGTTGTTTTCCTTTCACTGCTCAAGAGTTAAGGAACTCAGTCTTTCCTGGTATGAACAAACTGCATTTGCCAGCTCTTGAGCTCATAAAACAGAGCTTGCTATGTCTCTGGCAGAACTATGCAGCCATTGTGACTGCCCTCAGCTCCTTGCTATGAGCTCCCCACTGGCCCGCAAAAAGACCACCATCAGATAAAATTAAAGATGCTTATTCAGAACCTAGAACTTGGCAGAGTCCCCATTTCAATTACTATATAATTGACCTTAATTTCATTTAGCCAGGACTATTACACTCCCAACTTGCTGCTTCTTCAGTTCCTTATTCAGTAATGAATAAAAGACATGCTTGACTGCATTACTGTACAAAGCTGATGGAAAAAAGGAAGGAGGGTGTCTGTTGCCCATTGTCCAGACAACTCATCTATAGGCAAATAAGTCAAGATTCTTTATAGGAATTACTACACAAATTAGCTGTTTCAGTGGAATGAGTGGCACCAAGGTTTTGGAACTGCTCGCACAGAGCTGTAAGTGGTTCCAGTAACCCAGCAGCACTGGCTGCAGCTGAATTCCCTGATGCCCAGCACACTTCTCAAGCACAGAACAGGCTGGGAACAAGGTGACATTCCCTGCAGGATCAGAACATGTGGTGCCACAACAAGGGCAAAACCCAGCACCCAACAAGGCAGCTTCCACCAGCTCCCTGTGCTGGGAAAGCCCACCCTGCTGAGTGATTTGCTGTGCCAGTGATGCCACTGGGTCACACAGAAATAAAAACAATGTCAGACAGCTTTGTAAACAAACCCAGTATGAACTCAGTGTCTCCCAGGGTTGTACTGGATGCTTTGGATCCAGGCACGTACCTGCACAGATGACGAAAGCTCACACTTGGCTTTCTCTGATGCTTCTCTCACTCTCTGAAGGGCCATGTTGTCTTTAGTCAGGTCAACACCCGTCTGAGTGACAAAAACAGGGTTAACAGACGCTCAGCACCTGCTCAGGAGTCGCTGCAGTGCAGTTCACCTTCTCAGAGCTCTTGACTGTAAAGCTATTTCTAGAGCAGACTGCTACGTGCACGGTGCTGCTCTCTCCCTGCTGGCAGAGGGAGTCAGCATTTCCAACCTGCCAGCCCTCTCTGCTCTGCAAGTGATCATACAGCGAGTTAGAGTACAGCTTGGAAAGGCTGCTCCATCACAGAATGACGAGACAGGAATTAGCAAAGGAGTTGGAGTTACACTGCAGTTCCCTCGTGGCAACCCTTGTTTGCATCCGTGCTGTCACATTCAACTGGACACAGGTGTTTACTTTTAAAAGTCAGCAGATTGTGTACGGGATAGTCCTGCTACACAAGAGAGAAAAAAGGCAGAAGCTCTGCTATTCTGTGTCTTCCAGGAGAGGGATATTCCACTTCAAGAAAACAAGTGTGAGAACTAGAAGCCAGGCTAACGAGTGTCTAATCCTCTTAAATTCCAACTGTGCCAGACGTGACAAATCAAGTCCTAATAATTTAAGAGAATTCCCATTCTTCTACAGAAGTGAGGTTGAAAAGCAGTGTAACACAGGACTGTTCTCAGAAGACACCTTACCTCTCTCTTGAACTCTTTCACAATATACTGTAGCAAAGCCTGGTCAAAATCTTCTCCACCCAAGAACGTGTCACCATTGGTGGACTTCACCTCAAAGACTCCCTTCTGGATTTCCAACACAGAGATATCAAAAGTGCCACCACCCAGGTCATAGACTGCGATGCTGCAGGGAGAGGCAGGACATGACTTTCTAGACAAAGTTGAGTGGCTCAGAACTCCCTCTCCTCTAGAGATGATGTGCAGAACTCACACTGCTGCCCACAAAAGCTAAAAGCCCCTCTAAAAACAGCAGTGAACAATCTCCAAGTGCCCATATCCCTTGAGTACCCAGAGCCCATGTGGGAGTCCCTGGAAGATGTGCTACACAAAGCCCACCCTTGCCCATTATTTCAGAGAGGGCAGCTCCTGCCTCTGCAAAACCACTCTCATATCCAGTGACAGAGCAGGGACACCAGAACTGTTATGGGTTTTTTTCAAAATGTGAGGCTTTCCCAGCATTATCATCTACCTCAGAAATGATGTCTAACAAACAGCATGCATTTCTGTGACCACCTTTGACAGTGACAGCAGGGAAGCTGCAAGCCATGGACAGCTGGCACACCTCAGCAGGGCTCCGTGCTGCCCATCAGCACCTCTGGGGACAGCCCTGTCCCCCAGCTGTCCCTAGCCACACCCACCACTGCCACCGCTGGGAAAGGTGATTAAACTGACACTCAGGTTTGATAATTAAGCTGTAGCTGCAAGTTATGAACTCTCTCTTTAACAAGGTTGGCTGGCACAGACCAGAGGTGACATTACAGAGCTCTCACTCACAGCTCTGAGTCCACCTTGGCAGGACTCCAAGCAGTGCTCTAAAGCCCAGTAAGCAGAAGAGGCAAATCCCAGCAGGTTTATCTCACAGGGCTGGTGTTAGGCACAGGCACTTACACTTTGTCTTCAGACTTGTCCAGCCCATAGGCAAGTGCAGCTGCTGTTGGTTCATTAATCACCCTCAGGACATTCAGGCCAGCAATCTGCCCAGCATCTTTGGTAGCCTGAGGAGGAAAGAGGAGAGTGCTGACTGCTGAGAGAAACTGAATACAATTTATAAGCCCCAAAATCTCCCAGCTTGATGAGTACCTGTCTCTGAGAATCGTTGAAGTAAGCAGGGACTGTGATCACGGCGTTCTTTGCTGCGTGTCCCAAGTAATTTTCTGGAAGAAAAAGGAGACAAAACAAAGTTATCCTTGTAAGAACACCAAGTTATCATTCACAGAACCACAGAAAGGGATCCTAAAGCCCATCTCATCCCACCCCCTGCCATGGGCAAGGACACCTCCCACTGTCCCAGGCTGCTCCCAGCCCCAGTGTCCAGCCTGGCCTTGGGCACTGCCAGGGATCCAGGGGCAGCCACAGCTGCTCTGGGCACCCTGTGCCAGGGCCTGCCCACCCTCACAGGAAGAGCTTCCTCCTATACTGTCTAATCAAAACTCACTCTTTTAGTTTGAATCTGTTCCCTCTTGTCCTGTCACTTCATGCTTTGTCTCTTTCCATTTGTACCTAGTTTGAAATAATTTTTCTGAACTAACATTTTCTGAACTGACAATTGAGGCATTGAGAAAGAGAAGAACATTTCTCCAGGCCAATGGGTATTTTCCCCTAGTGAATAAAGTCACCACTGGCTAATTAGCTATTAGAGCCCAGCAATGGGGTTCCTTGCACACTCCCTCTCTCCCTACATGCCACATATCCAGCAGCTGAGTAGGAACAAAGCCACTCCAAGCCTGGCTGCTCCAGCCTGTGCTCAGCTGCAGCCAGGGAGGCACAAGAACTGCAGCTTCCTAGGAAACAGAGCTCCCCCTTCTGAGTGTGAATGCAGTTAAAACCAGGATCAGCTCAATCAGCAACCAGTTCTGGTACAATTAAGTAAAGCACTGATATTTTGCCAAAGATCCAAGACTGAGGCAGGCACTGATCTTGCTTGAGGCTTCCTAGGAGCCCACCCTCTTCCCTTCTCCCATCCACAGCCCTGCTCTACGAGGGTTTGGTACCAAGAAAGCTCCTTTATGGGTGCAGCACTTCCACATACAGAGCACAGAGACAGCAAGGTGCAGCTGTACCAACCTGCAGTCTCCTTCATCTTCATGAGGACAAAGGCACCGATCTGGCTGGGAGAGTAGAGCTTCCCATGAGCCTCCACCCAGGCGTCCCCGTTGGAGGCACGGACGATCTTAAATGGGACGTTCTTACTGAAAACCACAACAATTCCACTCAGATTCTGCAGCAGCACAAACCCCTTACAATCATCAGTACCAGCAGATCAACACCTGTAATTTCTAAACAAAGAACACTGAACTTGCAAGTACCAGCCCCAGAAGTACAATTACAGAACCTGCTATTGCCAACACTTACACAATACAAATAATGTACATATACCAACTCTGTGTTTGAGACAAGGCAGAAAAATATGTATTACACCCTATTTAAGGTCTTAAAAAAAAGAGAATTAAGTCATCAAATGCACATTCAGATGCACAGACAGGACTCATGCCTATGCACCAGCTCTGCAGAGAGCTTTTACACTGCAGTTCTCTGCTGCTTCAATCAGATACATCATTTAATCACAAGCCTGAGGTATGATCACACAGCTTTGTTTGCAAACGCCCTCAAGAATTAGAGAATTGCTGCAAGCACCAGCAAGCCTTTTCTCCTCTTCTCTGAGAGCATTAATGTGATCAGCAATGAATGCAGCTGAACACAGCCTGGCCCTCAGACAGAAGCACTGCAGCCTCGAGAGCTGAGGGCAGAACAACTTCCCCCCGAGCAGCGCTGTGTTTTAAACCACACCAGCTTGTGCCACCCCGTGGCGCCTGCTGCCCTGGCGCTGGCAGGGGCACTGTCCCCTCACTCACATGTCCTTCTTCACTTCGGAGTCGTCGAAGCGGCGCCCGATGAGGCGCTTGGTGGCGTAGAAGGTGTTGTGGGGGTTGGTGACCGCCTGGCGCTTGGCCGGCATCCCCACCAGGCGCTCGCCCTCGGCCGTGAACGCCACCACCGACGGCGTGGTCCGGGCACCCTCCGAGTTCTCCAGCACCTGGGGGACAGAGGAAGTGTGTGCCATCAACACACTCACCTCCGGGACACCACTGGGGACTCTCCACTTGTCACACTCCTGTTTTACTCACTTTGGCTTGCTTCCCTTCCATAACGGCCACGCAGGAGTTGGTTGTACCCAGGTCAATCCCAATAACGGCACCTTTAATTGCTTCTGAGCTGGAGAGAGCATCAGGGAAAGATAAAATCACCACTGAAGGAAAATAATTATATTGCCAAAAAATGTTCAGTCCTGAAGACAGGACAAAGTGACTTTCCACTCAATGTAAGTAAATCCATGCTGTATCCTGACCTAAGGGGTTCTCTGATTCTTACCCTGCAATTTAAGCTTGTGTCTCTGTTCTGAACCAGATCACTTATAGGTAAACCCTCGCTTGTTAAGATAAACATATAAAGTATTATTCATCCCCAAAATATCTTTACTATATATATATACGCATGTGTGTGTATTTTCTCAACAACCCTTAAGAGTTTGGTATAAAACAAAGTCATAACTCTTGGTGAGTTAGTTATGACAAGACTACAAGACAGGACTTGTTTTGGGTTACTTTTGATCACAGAATCCCAGAATGGTTTGAGTGGGAAGGGACCTTAAAGCCCACTCAGTGCCACCCCCTGCCACAGGCAGGGACACCTCCCACTGTCCCAGGCTGCTCCAAGATCTGTCCCACCTGGCCTTGGGCACTGCCAGGGATGGAGCAGCCACAGCTTCTCTGCATAACCTTGGTGTTCAAACTTGTTTGAAAACGTTCACCTGGACTTAAAACACTAATGAATTGTATTTGTTTATTTATCATTGCTTAGCATGGGGAGAAGAAGTCAGTGACAAATCACTTGGCCCATGCAGGGTGCTCTGGGCCAGAGCCAAAGCAAACCACCTTTCTGATCCTCAGGAGATTAAAGTGAAATTAAGTTAAAGTGAATTTAATCCTGAAAAATGGGAGTGGTTCTCACACAAGACAAATCTGAACTTCCTCTCTAGGAAGACTGTATTACCCCTTCTGAGGCTCAGAGAATGCCTGGACCACAGCTTTGCTTAGAAACAAACCCACATTCTGGGATGGAGAAGGCACTCTGCAGGCAGAGCAGGACTGTGTGTATCACCAGGAATGTCACCAGCTCTGTGCCCAAGCTGCCAGGGGCTCTAACTCCAGTTCCAGTAACAAAGCAGTGGTCTTGGAACCAGGCAGGTTCTCTGCACCAGGCAGACCCAGCTTTCCTAACACACACAGATGTGCCAGCCCATGGCCTGAATCAGCACCAGCCACAAACATCTGAGTAAGTCACACAACCAACTGCTCCCTTCTGCCATTATCCTGCAACAAGGAAAATTAGTGATTTAAATGCAGGTTTGAAATGAACTTTATCTGCAGTGGAATGGATCCAGGCATCACTCACTTCACATCAATGTAAAACAATTTGTCCCATCAATGTTGGGGCTACTTTTTGGTTGTTTGGTTTAAGTCAATCCACATTTTGTGGGCACTGCTGGTGGTGGGAGCAGCAGGGAAGAGTAATTATCTCTCGTTTCTCTCCAGGAGAGTTTTGAGAAAGAAACAACCTTAGAAAAGGTACGTGCAGACTTTTGTTCAGTTTTGGCTCTGCTACTCAATCGCTGGCTCCAAAAATCAGTTCTGGTATCAGGAGGAGAGTAAATACAAACACCAAACATGACCACCCCAAGGAACACTTACGCATATCTCCTGCTGGATGCTGCTCTGAGAACATTCTGGCTGAGGCCATTCCAAAATGTCTGTAAAACAGAGACGTTCTAATGAGAATTTAGTTTAAA
>VYXC01006397.1:0-88627 GCA_013397175.1 Platysteira castanea
TGGGCTGCCACAGAAGAGGATCAGGATCACAGAATACTTGGACATGGACCCCAGTGGGATGCACCCAAAAATGCTGAGGGAGCTGGCTCATGTCACTGCATTTTGATTATCTTTGAATGATCATGATGACTTGGAGAGGCGCATGAAAACTGGGGAAAAGCAGATGTCACTCCTATCTTCCAAAATAACCTGAAGGAGTATCCAAGGAACCATGTGTTTTAAAGACAAGCTACTGATAACTCTCTTCTCCAGCATGTGACTGCCTCAGCCCTCTAACCTAGAAACAGCACAATGCTGGTTCTGCTGCTGGCTTGCAAGATTCATTATATTACTTGGAGGAGCAGCTGTTTGCTTCCTTCAGAACCCATCCAGACTTCATTTTGCCCAGATCCCTTTTTTCCTTTGTACTTTGCTGCTGAAAGTAAGCTGCAGGTGAGAAAGTAGAAAGACTTCTGAAAGCTAGTTTGAGCTCCAGCCTTCAAGTATCTGCTGGCCAAGGCTTGGCTCTCTGCTGGTTGACATGCAAAATAAGTGCAGCCTTAGAAAGTTCAGGTTCATGCTTATTTGTTTGTTTTTACAGGCTCCCATAATTTTCCAGAAAAATTAAGGAAAGAAAAAACCAGTGACTTTTAGGATAATCTGACTTTTGTAGCTCAGCCAACCCCTTAACAGAATTTTGTGACATAAAGGAAAAACAGAATGCTAGCCTTAGAGTTTTGTCCTTGCTAGATTTTAAGGATTAACTACATAAATGTGGAGTGTGTGTGTGGTTTTCAAAATAGGTGACACAAACCTTTTGCATAATGGAAATAGTTCATCAGTCCAAATTAGATATTGCTACCAGATCTTCTTATTTTTATTTCATCTTGTGGCAAACTGAAATCATTAATAATAATGATCCTTGTTATTATCTTACATTATCCTAATAACCCTTAATTACATTAACTGATGATGGGATTGACATGCCATTTCAGTTACATCTGTAAATATGCAGATCTTGACTACTTTGGTCAATAAGCTTTTTAGCAGGAGCTGTTTCAGAAGAATCTATTGTAGTTCTAATATGCTTTCTAGCACCACGACACACACAGGGTCCCTGTTTTCTGCCTGAACTGACAGTTCTCTGTTCTTGCCTATCAGTCCTTCCACAAAGGCTGCACAGAAATTCCAGTTGTGTGAGTTATACGAAAGGTCAATCTCATTTATGTAATAGCCAACTGAGAAGAAGTAGTGCTAAAGTATCTTGCCAGCTACAGTGATAGGAAGATCGTGTCACTGCAATTTTGGGCTTTTGAAACAAGTCTGTCAGACGCATTTTCTACGAAGCAATGTCAAGCCACTCTTTAGCTCCAAAGCTTTCTAGTTCAATATAATGCTATGCTCCATGAACACAGGATGAACTTAGAGTCCTCGAGCGAATATGTACCCAATTAGAAGTCAATTGTCAGCCACACTTCACAGGGACTAATTCTATTTTAAACACCAGGTGTCACTGCAGTATACTCCTCATTCGACACCGAGCTCCTGTTAGGGTAAAGCTTTACTTTTAAGTGATGTCAAAGCTCATGGAGAACAAAGATGCTGGTACTTTGTTCCCAAGTGTGTGCATGCAGTTAACCAGCCACATTTACAGTTCTGTGTGGTTGGCCTCAAACCTGAAACTAACCATAGTAATGGAGCTATTCTATGGCTGATAGCAACTGTTCAGACTGAAGAATCAAAAAAAAAAAAAAAAAAAATCTGTGAAACGGTTCTCTTGATAATAAAGCTGCATACATTTTTTTTCAGAAGAATAGCCCGTATTGGATAATATTCAGCAGTTACTTAATAAAAAATTTATATCAAATTGCATACTTTGCAGCTTCTTGGCCCATGAACAAATGTTCAGTAAAAAGCAATCTTCTTTTACACTTATCAGATCCTGAATGATTTTGCACATGAAATATTCCGTATTTTTACAAAATGTCTATTTGTCCTATAACCTTGTATCTTTTGAGTATTAAAATATACTTACCCAGATTAAACATTAAAGAGCCATCACTTTGACAGTGAACAGATACTACTTGTCTATCTCTGTGTAATTTCTTCAGCCTCCCAGCTTGGCATAACTAATCCCTGTCTGCACTGTGAATTTTCCAGGAACCTGTTCCTCAGTAGCTACCTAGTATTAAATGGGTAAAGCTGCTCTTTTCCTATCTGTAATTAAAGATAATGAGGAGGAAGGTGCAAGTCATGGAGAAGGCAAGCTGCAAAAGGTTAGGTACTATTTTAGCCTCATGCTCTAGTGTACAAAGAAGCCTTGTTCTGGTGACACGCTTAAAAGATGACATTTCTTTGTGTTAGACTTAGATGCAGAATCTGTGTTACATATTGAGCAGAGGTCCTAAGTCACCTGCCTCCTGAAAGGCTTCAGGATGCTCTTAAAGTATTTCTACACAAATGAGAGTCTTGCTATTGACAGAGCAGTGCAGCAAATGGATGGGGAACATTACCTAGAGAGCATCTTTAACAAAGGAAAAGGAATCAAATGCCATGGCAGTTTCAGAGGATAATCCATAGCGCTGGTAATTGCAACTTTAAAAATGCTGAAAGCTGCAAAACTTCCAAAGGTTCAAACCCAGTATTCTTAGCTGCATTGAAGAGCATAGTGCCACTACATTCATGGGAGTCCCTGCTTTAGTCAGAGACAATGTAAAACTGGTGCTGTTGTGTGCATGCTTCAATCTTGACAGGACTGTGGCTTTGGGAGGAGTAAGGTGCTATATATCAGAAAGAAGTCTTAGTAGTTCTTGTCAGATAATGAAATCAGCACAAAATGCCCAGAACAAACAAAATTCCATAAAATGAGGCAGGTTTTAAGATCTGCAGGATGAACTGACTGCAAGGACTGAATAATATATTTGTTAAGAAAACAACAAAAGAGGCACAGGTAAAAATCAACCAACCAACCACTAAAACAAAAGACAAAGCTTATTTATTGTGGTTTATTCTATCTGGCTATTGAATTTATATATAGATTTCAATCCAATGAATTTTGCCAGGATTTTTGAATTAAATTAATTTCACTGCAGTGTAACATGTTTCCCATTGCACATCATTTACATGGATTTCCAATAAATTCAAGAAGTATTTGCAAATATAATAACCAGAGAAAATGGCAGAGCCTCTTTTAAATGCTTTCAGAGAATACAGTACAGAATCTTATGATTCTTTTCTTCATATAAACAAGTAAATATTAGGATACTACTGTACATAAATAAAACCTGTATTTTTTATTATTGACCTATGTTCTTACTTTTAGATAACTGCTTCATATGTTCATGTAGCATTTTTCCCCAGAAATATTTACATAATCTTGTCTACATTTACAGTAAATAACCACAATTGCCTACTGTGCTTTCAGCAGCCAAAAGCTGAATTGGCCATAGAAACATCTGATGAAGATTCTTGGAACAAAGGTATGACTAAATGACATCAACTTGTGTATACTATTACAAAATGTTGAGAGGAATTTAATGGCATTTGTTAATTTACAAAATGCAATTTGGTATTGGATCTGAACTGTTCTAACAGTAGGACAAGCCCTGCAATTACAGTTAAACTACAACTTATGGAACATACATTCTGCAAAACTACAGTATTTCAGTGTTTGCAGTGGTATTGATAAAAGTATATCGATTTCAAACATGTAACAAGCCAAATAACCCTTCATGTAGCAAACAAGCCTTAGCTAATGCCATCTCAGAAGTCTGCGTGCATTGACTTCAGGTGTATATGGCACAGTCATTGAATCACTGAGCTGCTCTTGCTGCCTACAGATCTGAACTTTACAGTGTATTTAACTGTATCCACTCTAAGCCTCTCTTTTCACAAGCTCATGCAGACTTGAGGATGTTTTGCAGTTCTGTGTCAGTGATCAGAGATGCAAACAGTTGTCCAGAAAACATTTTTTGTTGCTAGAACACTATGTAAGAGAACTTTGCTCAGAGATATTCCAGTAATACATATTTTTTCCATTATAAAACAACGGATAAAGTAAACCAAAGTGCCTGTATTTACAAATTATTATCCTCTATGTTCTTAGTATGCAATGTTCCATATGTAAAGCTATTTTATGCTGAAGCTTATATAGCACCCAATTTTAAGTGACTCTTACTGAGGCATGATTTTAATAATTAGCCATTAGACATAATTATCCATATAACTGACTATTTTTTGTTGTTCTTATGGAATTCACTAATATAAAAGAAAGAAAATTCATTTCACTGAAAATACAAACAAAAGTACCTATGACTAAACCAAACTTCTAAACTCTTAGGGCCCAATCCTGCAGCCTTGGCTCATGCAAAGAATTCTATTTAAATAAAATAATCCAGTTAGAGCTGGGGGTTTTTTTGTTTGTTTGAGTTTTGGTTTTGTTTTTTGTTAAAACCCCTATGATGCTAAAACCCATCATGCAAGTCCAGATCTACATATGGTACTTAATTTAGTGCATTTACATTTGTCCATGTTGGGTTTCTAATTGAAAAAAACCATGTATTTTGAATTTATTTATTCATTTCAGTTCTGTTGATAGAGAGGCTTCATAAAAGATAATCCAACTGCATCATGCTTGGGTGGAAATGACTTGCCCTCGCCTCTCTGTGTATAGGGAATACTGAAAAGACTAAAAAATGGTATCCATCTCCTGTGAGACTCTCAGCAACTTGTTCATTTACTGTAACCTTTTCTACTTCAAAAATTTTTTGTAACAGGTTGTCTGTGAGGTGGGGAAAGTGCAAATGAAGCTTAGCTATTGATCCGTTATCTCTTTCTTCCTAGCTGGTGCAGTGGGCTGTACCTGTCTTGCCCTGACAGTGAACGCTCTTTTCCAGGTCTGAAGGTGGGCTCTTAGCACACTTCCATCTAGAAAGACCAGTCAGACTGAGGAGAAGCAGCTCACATCCCCTTCTTTCAGTTAAAAGAGTTGGGACTGTGAAGCAAAGCACCATTCCCAAGTAGTCATAGCCACTGGAGATGAGATGAGATGAGATGAGATGAGATGAGATGAGATGAGATAAGATGAGATAGGACCTGCTGGAAATCATGAAGGTAGTACATGCAGAAACTCAGGAGCCACCACAGTGGCTCAAAGACCTGTGTGCTGGTAGGATGTTCTGAGGAGACTGGTTATGTGACCTTTCTCAGTCTCAGATATAAAGAGCAAATTTCAGTATCCTCAGACATGTGAGAAGGTTCTTGTGCTCTTAGATGTTTCCTTAACAATACCTTTAAACATTGTAACAATTCACACCTTTTATGTGTCTTTGAATGTCATGTGAGTGCTTGAAAGCTACAGAATTTCTTGCCTTGAAAGAAAGTGAAGACCTCCACAGATGTCCTCCAGACAGGATGTGATTACCCCAAAACATCTGAATGAAGTCCAGGCTCCTAAATCTCACAGGCACATTTAAAAGGTCCCATTCAGAAGTGTTACGTGATGCAGCTTCTGTGCCCACTGTACAATTGTCATATTTCACTAAGGACAAAAGAGATACTCAGATGGTGACAACTGAACATAGCGGGGAAGAGCAGTTCCATAAATAAGAGGGTAGTCCAAATCCAACCTGTGCTGAAAGTTAATATATGAGTTAAAATTGTTCTCTTTGTAGACATTCGGAATTGAAAACATCAGCACTGTCTCTTTTTTTTTTTTAGTCATAAGATTTGTAAGGTTTAAGCCCCTCTCCCCAATATAACAAGATAAAAGGACAAGAGTTGGTTATATTGTCTTGTAGTGAGTAAGAGGCATTCTGAAATCTCAAATGAAGCATTTTGAAGTCAAGTGATACTTACATACTTTATAAATAATCTAAGCCAATTGTTGCATTATCATAAACTAGAAGAAATAACATGGCTGCTTTCTAAACAAAACAAAATTTCATTTTGTATTTTCCATACATGCTAGTTACACATGCTAGTTAAAATTAGCCAGTGAATTTGCAGAGACAAAATCCTTGTCAGATTGTGCTATTACAACAATAAATGAACATCGCAAATGAAAGCCAATATTTAGGAATGTGCATGGCAAGAGGGTACCACATAGAGTAGCCAAGTTGCGGTGCAATAACAGTGAGCATGTTTGCTTTTACAGAAACATCTGTATTTTTAGGCACTTTGCTATCATGTTTGTAGTGACTGTCCTGGCCAGTTTAAAACTGAAGACCTCCAGAAACAAAACCTCACAGCTTGAAAAATCAGAACTGTAAGATTTATATTATCCATACACTGGGCACAGACCAATGGGTATGTAATGCAAACATCGTCTGTGCATTTGCTATGGAAATTGGGGTGTCAGAGCTAAAATATATCTACATTGTGTAGACACACTTGCTGACCTTTGGATTATATATAAATTAAGTTTTATCAATTAATCAGTGGGAACCTTGTATTACAAATATGTTCTCATCTTTCTGCTGTTAAGGAGAAAAGAACAGTGTCTACTGTATGTGATATCCTAATGCACCCCTGGAAAATCACCACATAGGCAACTAATTTGTTGAATATTTCTTGTAAGCCTGGGCTATTTCATCCTGACCCAACCAAGAGGGTTCTCTCTCCTTGAAGAAAGAGAACCCTGTATTTTTAGCTCTGTGATGTTCCATTCGCAGCATTTATCTTTAGCGTAATCCTGGACACATGTTGCTTGCCTGCAAGGGACCTATATTTTAAATATATTTTCTTTTCTGAGGCTGAGATCTGCTCTGGCAATGTCTTCAGCCACCACCATCCCAGAAGAGATGCTACAAATCAACTTCAGCACCAGGGTATGAAATCATATTAACAGTAATTATGTTCCCTGCTCCCAGGGAGAGAACTGCCCTTGAAAGTCTTCAGCACACCACCAAAGGAGCATCTGTCAGGCTAAGCATCTTTCTGCATTCTTCTGTTTTGCAGCAGACTACCACACCAAATTACTTGTGAGGCACGTAAAAGCCTTATTCAGGCATACTCCAACCTCAATAAATAAAACTCATCTGAAATAACTGGTTATTTGCCTAATAGGAGAAGTCCCTCATAGAGGTGTGGTCCAAATTAAAATGTTTGTTGCAGAAACAGATTTCTTACAGTCACATGGCAAACAAATGTATATGCACAATAGGAGACAGCAAAAAAAGTCCTTGAGCTGGACTATGATGTTTCCAGTCCCACAGTGCACAGATGAGAGTCATGTCTCTAGCTGTTTCCAAGCCCAGCTGCCTGGCCTGAATGGCCACTTTTAAACACTCATGTCCCAGCCTAGGCAGGCCTGCCACACGTGGTGACCCCACTCTGGCTGCAGTGATATGAACAAGAGACAGGGCAGCACTGTCAGCTTTTGTAGTCAAGAGCAGCACAGTTAACGCTAAGTTCTGGGAAGCAGACAGCACCAGAGAGAACAGTCTGTGTCACAGCTTTACATGTCAGCTTTCAGAAAGTACATGCAAACCATTTATACAGCATCTTATAAAAGCACCACTGAAAGAGAGCACCGTGTATACGGAATTGTGTTCAAAACAGCAGACAGGAGCTGTTAAAGGAGCCGTGGAGAAGCATGCAGCTCAGAAGCATCCCTGCAGGATGGATTCCTTGAAGGCACGATAGATGAAGGCTTGGAGAACAAGGCAACTGGTCATCAGCCAGTTGAAACTATGGGGATGGCCCAACTCTGGGTTACTCATGAACAGGAATCCCCAGACCTACTCATCCCTCACTCCATGAATCCTGCTACATGTAAGCAAGCCTGCAATTTATATTAATAGAAAGAATGAAGCAACTAATTGTTCACAACTGACATGAACACCACCTCCCTGATTGCTCACTATTGTAAAACCTAGGTTCTTCAAAAGAAGACTGATAATTCTTATTGCAAAGCTTAGTCATCATAGCTACATTACTGGGCTTTTAAGTGGATGTTTGTCAGTGACTATTGCTATTGTAGGGCTAACTGAGGTCCAGTACATTAAATGTGTCTCTATAAAGATGTTTCCAACTTAGGACAAGTAAACCTTGGGGTTGTCCCTTTGTACTTTTGAGTTAAACACATACTGTATGGAAAAGAGTATGGAATTACTAACTACTTTGTAGAAAAGGCACTAGAACTGATCTAACTGTGCTAAATAGGTACATGCCTGTGCTACACGTATCTGCAAAGAATTTATCTCTCTCTGTGACTGAGAAGGTTATTCTACACTCATGGTATAAAAGGATGACTGGTTTACATACTGGATTAGCACTGGTTTAGGTATGTGGTAAGAACAACTCTTACGGGAGACACAAATTCATGGAAGAGATGTCTGAACTGCATTTCCTATTTTCTGCCAGTTCCCAGAGGGACATCGAAAAGATCTTTTCACTAGTGCAGTTACATACACATTACTGCTTCTCTTGGCCTTACTGTGGCAATTTGATGTAAGATCTTATTATACAGTTGTGCTAAAAAAGGAGGCAAAGAGATAGACTGTAAAGCTTCCCCAGAAAACATCACCAGGTAACAAATACTTCATTTTGGATGCTGACGTTTTATTTACAGATATGGTGAAAGAGTTAAAAAGAGCAGTAAAAAGAAAAGTAGAAGAGACTCCCTTTTCTTTACAGTCAGATTAATCTCTTTGGGAATTACTGCTGGAAATATCTTTCTATCAAATATATTAATGAAAAGGAAGCATTGACAACAGCCATGAAGGAACAGATCTTACTTCTGGGAAGAGGGAACTAAACCAGAAGCTTGATTCTTTGTCAAGAAACAACCTTGGACTGAATTCTAAAACATTTTCCTTTAGCATTAGACTACATAATGGAGATTGCAGGGGAGTTATGGACTCCCCCATACATCCTTGTTCAGGAGGGTAATTTTTTTTTGCAGCTGTTAAGTCCAGTGTGTGTGGGTCTCAAGGCTGAGGGCATGTACACGTCCCAAAAGCAGAAATCCAAAATGTGAACTGCTTCTCCATGAGACTGAGGTCTGATGGACCATTAAAAGGTTGTGACCAGCCTGAGACATTTAAACAGGAAGAAATGTGCCACTGCCACAGGACTGCAGATGTGGTACCAGCTCCCAGTGCAAGGCTGCATGAGACAGGTTAAAAACAGAAACCAAAGAAAGAAGAGAGGGGGAGGAAAATTTTCCTTTCACTGTGGGAAAAGGGGAGTCTGGGGAGTCTCAGGTGCAGTTGTCAGAACAGAGGAAAGAAAGGACAGAAGGATTTCCTACAAACCAACGTTCTTGATCTGGCTGTGAAAGACAACAGAATGACTGGACAGTCCTCCACCATCCTTTGACCTGCAGGTCTCAGTGGAGGCACTTCTAGAGTGATTTTTGCTTTTCTTCTTTTGCACCTTAAAATTTTACAATCAAGAGTTCAGTGCTGTTCTTTGCTATTAACTGACATTATCTCTATCTTTGAATTGGTCTTGAGATTCAATCTAGTGAACATGGCAAACCTCATGTTCCTGCTGTTTCTCCAAAAGCAGTCATCCATGTAAAGGGATAACTACATCTTGAGATGTATTTGGGAATTTCAGGAGTTGAGCTATGCCTGCCACTAAGCTGCAGGAGTCAGACTGAGGGCTACATATATAAACTGGTACCCCTGAGCAAGGAACAGACAGCAAACACATAGTTAAAGACTAAAGAAATTCTCCAGATGTTCTGAAACAGATCTTCTGAAACATGGTGCATCTTATCTTTGGCCTTAAACAGGGTGAAGTAGAAGGAGAAAACAGTCAAAGGTGAACTTCATGAATTCACATTCAAGGAAACAGAAACAAAAACTTTTATAAAGGGAAAAACTCCAGAAAGCAAAACCAAAGTCATCCTTTAAAAGTGCTGAAGTAGAAGCAAAGGGTTTGCTGCAGCTGTGAAAACATGGCAGCATGGTCAAGAACAGGATGGATGTAGACTGGTCTGAACTGCTTCTCCTCCAAGGAAGAGAGTCATAGACCAGATGTGCTGCACTGTCACACAAGGTCAGGATCCATGAAGTTTGAACCACCCCGTGGGCAGAGGCTGCCTGCACACTTGCACTGCTCCTCAGAGCTCTACTACTTACAGGCAAAGCCTGTAAATCAGCACACTTCTTTCAGTTATGAAGCTATTTCTAATAAGTGTGTGTAACTAGATTTATGTTTGCTCTTTATAGTACCAAATCATATTGAGCACTGACCAAGGATCTGAGAAGGGCTCAAGCTGGTGTATCAAAACCCAGCACCAACTGAGCTGAAAGTAAACCTGTTTTGTTTACTACAGAACAAGCCAGCCTCAGTTTATGTACTGTTTATTTTGAATTAAAAATAAACTGCTCTTCAAGCACATGCCAGATATTACGATTGTGAATGTTGCCATGCTTGGACTATAACTTGTACCTGTGTCCAAATTACAAGTGTATGCTTATATACACGGGGATATGTGCACATGCATGTCCCACAATGCCAGTTCTCTACTGCTGGACTATTCTTGTACCATTGTACTATTTACTGTACTATTCTTGAAGAAAAAACGTACCAATCCAGTACCTGCTTATTTCATCAATTTTGTTTTTCACAGTAACAGAATAACTCAGCATTTTTGAAAAGTCAGTGGCTTTCACACTGCTTGTCAGAGGTGAAAGGTCTTGGTTGCCCTCCTGCTCCTTTTAGCAGAAGAACAAGGAGAACCAGTGGCTATACCTAACTAAATCCCACTGTCTCTTTGTCCTCTTTTTTGCCCTTTGGCAGTGTTCTTTTACACAGACTCCATGGTTTTAGCTTAAAAACAGGAGGCATGTTCCATATCCCTGCTCAAGGAGACAGAAAAAGCCAAAAAACAGCCTCAAAGCAATTTTCATTTATCTACTTTTGAAATAGGAAAGAAATTTTAAAAAGAAACCAAATAAAGCCCAAATAAAGAATGGGATTCCTCCTGTTACAAATGCCAGTAAGTTAATCTACAAAAACTTTGAAGATGAAAAACATGTTGTAAAAAATAAAAATACTATCCACTCAACACAGTACATAATTTTTCCTCTATAAGAAACTAGACAAACATATTAAAATATTTAAGTCTTTAAAAAGGGCAAAATTCTGCAAAAAATTTACTCAGCATTACTAAGGTTAGACTACACATTATGCCAATGCATTCATTTGCACAACTTTTTGCAACATGACAGTGGTCTGGGGTGTGTATGTGTAGGTGTTTATGTCCATTTGAGGGAAACAGTGCAAGAATGTTAAGGGTGACCATTGCCATTTTAAAGGGGTATTTCACAAATAATCAAACAAAACCCCTACGAATACCAGTACACATCTCAAATACTGCAAGTCACATTCTACAGCCCTTGACATTAAAAAAAAAAGAAAAGAAAAAAGAAAAACCCAGCAGAATTAATTCAAGTACATTTGGAGTCGGTCCCTTGTGAACTACTGTTGTTTGCACTTCAGTTGCAGTGAATGTGGACAGAGCTCCTCAAAAGACACAGAAGTGAGTGCATCTTCCCCAGCCCTGCAAAGTAAGTCTGAGTTGAGGTACAATTATCTGTGGTTTGCTCAACATTGCGGATGCCAAAATTTGAATGAAAAATTATGCTTGAAAAACACTTTGAAGAAAATTACATAAAATAATCTCTTAAAATGAGAAGCTAGTTTTCTGTGAAGGCAGTCTTTTTTGGTACGTAATCCTATCAGGACGACAAGCACGGCACTCCTTCCCAAATTACATTTGCCTTGGAGATAATAAAGAAACCTTTACATTGTCCTGGTCACCTTTCTGACCTGTCATACCCTTTCCCATGAGCCTTGATCCACCACCCAGAAAAACCAGCGGGTATCACACCCTGGCTGAAACGTACATTGCTTCTTCACAACTTGTGTTCTATACTTAGCTTTGTTCCTCAAAAGGAAAAGCACTTCCCTCTCCATGTTTCACTTCTCCTTTGAAAATAACAGTGGGGAAATCTGCTGCTGGAGTAGTTAAAGTCTGGTGAATTCCCTGTGGTGCTGCAAGTCCCCTATGCTCTCATAGTCATTCTCTCCTGAAAGAGCAGTGTGGTTTGTGGTAGGCACGGACAAGGTCCTGTCTTCCTCCTGGCTCACTGACTGGATAGCTTCATAGTCCGGCTCCAGCTCCCCGTTTGGTCTGTCCGCTGACTGAGGCACAGTGGTAGAATTTAGGGTGTTTTCAAAGTCCTTCACACTTGCATAGAGGCCACTGCAAATAGACGGGGACCTCTGAGATGCAATTTCTTGAATACAGGTGTAAGGAGAATCCAGTGCCTTGATGGCTTGTCCTGGTTTACTCACCGATGAGTACATGGCTGAGATCTAGGAAAAGGAGACACCTGCTGAATATCCAAGCATGGCATAAAGCTTGTGCACCAGTCTGTACCCTAGCACTACAAGGATGTTGGTTACTTAAGAAAAGACAAAATCTTCTGATAAAAACATACCCTTTATAAAAGGATGTGGTTTTTTCCTTGAAAAAATATAAAAATTATTTCTTACAAATCCTTCCTTTTCTGGCATGCATTTATAAATCCATTTTCTTTCAAAAAAGAATGCTTTATAAAGTAAGCTTATAAATGTTAAACTTCCTTGAATATAAATCCCTGGTGAGAAAATGAGACCTGGGCGAAAGGGAATGGCTTTGTAGGCAGGAGCTCTTGCAAGTTTTGCTATGGTCCTGGAGTCAATTTGGACTCAGTAAGGAGAGAGGCATCAAAGGGAGGATCAGGTTGAACTGCTGTAATGTAGGAGAAGGATACTGTCTGATCCTAGGGCTTTTTAAATTATTATTGTTACTATTTTCAATGGTAGTGGGTACTTTTCTGCTTTTAGAGACACTGCAATAGAAGACTAGTTAATTGTTTTTATAGGCAGGACTAAATAGGCACCAACACATATGAAGACAACATTAACAATCTGTAGATAAATTACTCACACCAGAAAACAGCAAATAGTGCCAATACTGATATGCAAGGTCTTCTCTGTTGACTACACTCTGCCCCCAAAGAAGAGCTGCTTCTCAGGCACTGAGTGTCTGAACTTCAGCCTGGAGACTGAAACCTCTCAGCTGTAAACACCAGAAGGGGAGCCAGCATGTCATTCCTAAGTCTAAAAATCCGCTCTGGTGAGGTGGTACACTTCAACAAGTGCATGAAAGTGGCCCTTCATGAAAAGGTGAGGACAAGCCNAGAGGGACATCAACTTGGAGATGGCAATACTTCTTACTTTTTACTGATTTCAGCTAGCCAAACAAAAAATGGCTTTTCTGCTCATCTACACTTCAACTCTTCTCAGTATTAGATTACATGAACCCAGTTCATGTAATCAGTTCATAAGATCAGTTTATTCATTAATGTCTGGGAATGCTTCTCCCAGCAGAAGGCATTAGCTCACTTAGCTCATTGCCAAGTTTGTGTTTACTTTTATGTCCAGAGAACATATTTATAAATGGCATGAGTGTACTGGAGATGATCACAAACAGCCTTATTTATGTTTAACTTTTCTCTTTGTTTAACTCTGTTCCATTTATCTGTCCTACAGACATTTTAAAGAACAGTTTATGTTCCAGTGCTTTTACTGTGCTTCAGTTTACTTCCCAGAGCCCCAAACACTTTGCATGGGGAGGGTGGAGCATATCAGAAGGCTGCTGGTTATTCTTCTTGAGAAGGTCCTGTCATCTAAATCAAGAAATTACCCTAACGATCAATTAATTGTGGCCTCCTGTTGTTTTCTGACATAATTTTTAACCTATGGGCCTGATACAGCCATATGTTAGAGTACTTCTGATTTTAGGAATGTGGCAAGAGAAACTGTGCAGAGAATACTGGGCTTTCATTTTCCCTTCACACAAGTTTCACCTTTCTTAGATTCTGCTTAATCATGCAGAGCTTATGCTAATTTCTGCCTAAAAATTGGTTTCTAGTTAGTTACTGAATTTCATGCAACAAATCTACCTCATCTTCCGTAAGAGATGGATCTTCCTCTCGAGACTTGTAAGACACTGAACTTAGCCTCTGTAAAAAAGGAAGAAAGAAAGAAAATAAAAGGCTCATTACCCATCAACAGTGTGAAATCTATAACAAAACCCTCCCATTAGAATCAATACATTATATTTTATGGTCATTTGCTCTCAAGTTCCATTACACATAGCTAATATCCCCACTATTCAGAGTGCTTCTCTGGAGATAACAGCCCTGAGGTTAGTAAAGCTTTTTAATGTATCTGCTCTTGTCCTGACCTGGAAAGGGTAAAAATAATGTAATGGTTAAAACAAACTCTGCACCACTGTATCCCTGCCTTTACACTCCTTACGAAGCATCTGCAGAGGCTTTTGAACAATTAGAACTCAGCTGTTGCAATACACCAGTTGCCCTTTCACAGGATTTTCAGATACGTTTTTCGATGACAAACAATACTCAGCTGACAACTTCCTGATGATTATTATCCTTCATTCTGTAGATGCTGGAAGTGCTGCCCGGGAGAGCTGTGTCCTCCCCACCCCTGGAATGCAGCCCCTGTGCAGAGGTGNCAGTCTTGATTCCCTCTCCCAGGCCAAATGGATACTAACCCTTGCAAAGGACAGATGGCTGAAATTCCCTGCAGTGCTTCTCTGGTGCCCAATATAACAATGCAACACAGTTTTTCTATTACATTTAAAGTCTTCCCCAAGCATGCAAGGCCACTCTGGGTTTGTATCAATCCAATTAAAAGAGTAGATTGGCATGAAAATGTCCATTACCATTAGGCAACACAGGCTGATGCAAATGAACCAGACCACTTCTGATAATTCTGGGAATTTTTTNTACTTCCCAGAGCCCCAAACACTTTGCATGGGGAGGGTGGAGCATATCAGAAGGCTGCTGGTTATTCTTCTTGAGAAGGTCCTGTCATCTAAATCAAGAAATTACCCTAACGATCAATTAATTGTGGCCTCCTGTTGTTTTCTGACATAATTTTTAACCTATGGGCCTGATACAGCCATATGTTAGAGTACTTCTGATTTTAGGAATGTGGCAAGAGAAACTGTGCAGAGAATACTGGGCTTTCATTTTCCCTTCACACAAGTTTCACCTTTCTTAGATTCTGCTTAATCATGCAGAGCTTATGCTAATTTCTGCCTAAAAATTGGTTTCTAGTTAGTTACTGAATTTCATGCAACAAATCTACCTCATCTTCCGTAAGAGATGGATCTTCCTCTCGAGACTTGTAAGACACTGAACTTAGCCTCTGTAAAAAAGGAAGAAAGAAAGAAAATAAAAGGCTCATTACCCATCAACGGTGTGAAATCTATAACAAAACCCTCCCATTAGAATCAATACATTATATTTTATGGTCATTTGCTCTCAAGTTCCATTACACATAGCTAATATCCCCACTATTCAGAGTGCTTCTCTGGAGATAACAGCCCTGAGGATAGTAAAGCTTTTTAATGTATCTGCTCTTGTCCTGACCTGGAAAGGGTAAAAATAATGTAATGGTTAAAACAAACTCTGCACCACTGTATCCCTGCCTTTACACTCCTTACGAAGCATCTGCAGAGGCTTTTGAACAATTAGAACTCAGCTGTTGCAATACACCAGTTGCCCTTTCACAGGATTTTCAGATACGTTTTTCGATGACAAACAATACTCAGCTGACAACTTCCTGATGATTATTATCCTTCATTCTGTAGATGCTGGAAGTGCTGCCCGGGAGAGCTGTGTCCTCCCCACCCCTGGAATGCAGCCCCTGTGCAGAGGTGCTCAGAGCCCAGCCTCACAACCACTCAGACGTGCTGCAGCCCACCCTTAGCTGGAGCCAGGTCACACAGCAGAGTCACTGAAGGATGGGGGGCTTGGTTTGGTATCAAGTCTAATTTCAAGCATCTGAAGTGTTCTGTGTAAAACAGGTCATGAAGCATTGGGGGAAAAGCATTTTGCTCTTATGAAAAATGCCTTCGGATCTTTACAACAACAGAGAGCAACAACAAATCTTTACAGCTACACAGCAGCTGTGGGATGCCTCCTCCTTGGGGCTAGAAGGCTGTCCTGGACTCCCGCTCCACAGGGATTCAGAGGGAGCCTTCCAGCACTGTAAAAGGCCATATTTTGGACTTTCACACAACTTCTCCAACTAAAATACTTCATACCACCCCCAGTGCAAGCCAACGTGGAGGACTAGAGCTATTTTTAGCACAGTCAATAAAATACCACTTCCAGGCACACAAAACTTGTTTTCCTTTTTTTTTTTTTTTCACAGAAGCTCATTAGTTTAGATTCTTTTCTCTTTCCATTTTCTTGATGTTTTTACTTCTGGTAAATATCAAACTTCAGGTTCCTGGGCACGTCTGAAAGAGCCTGCCCCAAAGCACACTAAAGTTCTGCCTGCTGCTCCCGAAGAGCTTCCCTCACACTGACAAACTCCCTCACTTCTTTCTCACTGGCTGGAGAACAGTGCCCTTTAACCTGTGGTTTGTTTACTCTTAAAAAAAAAAGGAAAAAAAAAGGAAAAGTAAAAATATATTTTGGCCTTGTATTAGATCTGCTTCACTACAGCAACTTAATTTACTCTTTCCTATCTGCAGCATTATTTTTTGTGCTAGGGAGTAAGCTACTAATTTCATCCTCACACATTAAGATAAGCATGTGCTCATAAAATTCTTCAGTGATTTTTCTGTCATCAGTGTGTCTATAAGCACCATGTGTCAGGACCCCTCCTACAGTTTCCCATTCAAGTACTGATAAATACCCCAGGGTGTCTGCCATCCTGTGCTGTTCCCCTGGATAGAGCATTCTTTCTTCTAAATGTGAGGCTTGTGACACATCAGTTTTGGAAGATATTGTTATCTTGGAAACTTAAAAAATCCCATTTGCTTCTAAACATTTTGTACCTAGCAACATTATAAACTATACTGAAACCTCAACAGCAGCCACACAAACATGTGTCCTTATTTGCCTTCCACTTTCCTTTTGTTCCTCGACAGCACTTGATTTTTTGCTCTTTGGCTCAGCTGCTGCTCCTGACTTGAGCACCAGAACAAGAGGAACATTCTCCTCTGGTGCATTTGTAAGAGATGCCTTGCCCATCCTGAGGCTGTGCAAGGCTGAAATCAGATGGCAGCAGCCAGACTGACACACAGACAGCATTCTACCAGTGCTCACTCTGGAAAGACATGGGTGAAAAAGGAGATCCATACTTCCTTTTTAAATAAAAGAAAGAACTAAGGAAAATCTATTCTGTTTTTCAGTATTATTAGAAGAATTATACGCAAGTTTTTGCAGGTGATAGAGGCCTGTACTCCTACAGGCTCATGCTCTTAAAGGTGTCTTTCTTCACCAAGTCCTTCCAAAGGATTTGGCTGAGTTACAGCCAATAACCAGTTTAGGTAAATTTTCACCCGTTTATTGCACACCCGGCTCTTAAAAGGATGCTTTGTCCTTTTCATGCTGTTATATATGGGAATGGTCTCTGGCTTCATCCACCTAGTTCTCTCCCAGACTGGTGTGCTTCAGGAGCTGGCATGGGCTGGGGATCACCCTGGCTGCACTGTTTTAGATGGTCAGACTGAAACAGCGTGGACACAGTCTATCCTGTCAGCTGGCAGGTAGAAGCCTTGGTTACACAGGTGGCCTGCCTGCCTGTCCCTCCTCTGTGCCCTCATTGTAGTGAGGGAGACTTGCACGACTTACAGACATCCTCTGTCTCCATGAGGATCAGGGCAGAAGACTGAAGAGTTTGGGATACAGATGTCATGCTAAACAAAGCAGCTAAGTAGACTCACAGGAGAGGAAGCAAAACTAGGAACACCTATGGGGTCTAACTAAAAGAGTTATCAATATAACATACATTTCCATGAACATCTTACCACATTGAAAAAAACAGGCATTGCTCTGCATTGCTTGAAGCAGCAAAATAAAGCGAAAAATTATCATCATCACAACAGAAAAACAATCCCACAACCACCTCCCCACACAATGCCAGCAATAATGACATTTATATATTCCATCAATTACCATCTCCAACTCTGCTGCAGCTGTAGCTCTCAAGGACAGGACAGGCGCACGCCTCGATGCATAATGCATGTACCCGGCAGCGAGCACGGGAATGATCTGATGCTGCTGAAGATTTAACTCAGGGTGGCTTCAGCTCTGAATAAATTTTAATTAGACAAACACCTTTTTTCTGGCACTTAGGGGACTGCATGTGTCATCTCTTGATTAATCCTTCAAAACCTGAACCATTTTAATCAATTCCCACTCCTTGCAGTTACTGACACTGCATATACGGTGTGCCGGGGAGCTACAGAGCAGCACAGGCTTTTCCTTTGTATCGGGGCCTGGGAAATACAATTACTTTCCAAAAGGCTTCTCACACCTGGTTGGAAAAATGTCACTGTTACGCAAAGCTGTTTATCTAAAAGCTTAATTAGAAATTACTTTTGGCCTGAATGTGGGAGGGGGGAGTGTTGCTGGATTATTGTTGACAATCACATCTTAATTTTTTACTTAACGAGCTCATTATTTGTGAAAATGTGCACTGAAGAGTCCAGCTAAACAATTTTTATATTGTGACTAGTTTTCATTTTATTCATTTGGACTCTGTTGTCCTTTACAAGTTACATGGCTAGTTATTTATTTAACAAGAGATTCTTCTGCCTTCTTCCTGGATTACCGAAATTCTTCAAATACAAGAACAACCAGAAACAAGTAACAATACCTCAGCTCTGCTGTGATTTTTCAGGTAAGTGTTTATCTGAAAGAGCCACATTACATCTTGAGAATTTTTTTTGAAATTTTCATCAATACCTACCTAATATTACTTGATGACTCGGACACCAAAAATCTGATAAACCTACAGTTCTTTCACTCACAATTAATAAAAAGATATCTAAACATTCTGGAAGACACAAACTCAACAGTTTATGAAAGTCTCTGCTATGATCTTAAAGCATCCTTAAAATGACTTCTAATAAAAAACGACAAATGGGAAAATAAACTGTTGAAAATGTCATAATTCTATTTTTCAAGGAATTCACCACAACTCGTTCCTAGGGAGGAAGCATAAGCTGCTGAGAAAACTTAACTTTTGGCTGTGGTTTTAGCACATAGAAATTCCTTACTCTGTCTATATGTGACACACAGAATTTGACAAATATAAAAGCGTACAGCTGCAATCTCTCTCTCTTCTATCCCTCTCTCCTACAGCAAAAGACAAGGTGAGTCACTTGGAGCAGGTGCCTAACACTTGCACAGCTAAGTCAAGGTGGCCCAACAAAGGAGACACATCTAAAGTTAGGATATCCACCAAGGCTGCCCCTCTCTCCTTTTTGTAAGTTTCATTAGAAAAGAAGAAGACAGGGCTTCTGAATGAGATATAGATGCTGACAGAGATACTGGACACCCCTTGTACTGGCTTCCACAAGTATAATACCATCAAACAAAGAAGCAGAGGCCTCCTGTGCAATTCCTGGATTATATTTGGGGAAAGCCTTAGGTAGTGCATAACTGAGACAATCAAAAATATAGGCTGCAACAGAATGAGCATAAGCCCCAAATGCAAAGGCTATACTGTACATTATCACATTTCCATTTACAGTCTTGCTTCATCTTGAGTGGAGTTTTTTTCTTGTTATTTTTTGTTACTGAAAAATAAAATATCCTCTCCCACCCGTATGTTCTCTATCATCATTTGGCTGTTTGATGATTTGTGGTATTTACCTTTTCTGGTTTACTTGCTCCCTCTGTCACTTCTTCTTCCACTTCTTTTTCTTGCACATTCTCATTTTCATCAAGAAGTTTCATGGGTACTGGAGGGGGAAGCTCATCCTCTACATCTGGTATGTTGTCAAGAGGACTGTCTGAATTTGCACTTTGGCGACTCTTCTTATTTCGGTCAACAGATGCATATTCTGCTGACTCAATTCTGCACTCTGGAATCTGATTCTGACCTTCAGAAGCTGTCAGCAAAGCCTTTGATTTGCTGTTAGAGTTCCCTTCCATGCTGACTACTGCTCCAACATCTTTAATTTCCTTCACAGTTTCATACAAGCAGTCTTCAACTATGTTCTCCTGAGAGGAGCTGTCTTTCAAGACTTCATAAGGCCCTTCCATTCCAAGACCTTGATCATTTTCTGCATTTCTAGATGAGATGATAGTTTCCATGGGGTTGTTAGGGGGAATACTGGGTAATTCCCGGCTCTGGTGACACTTTATAGACTTTCCAAGACTATCCTGTTGATCTAGTAGATCAGATGTCTGTACTTCTTCATAAGGCTGGATACAGGCAGCTGTACTGTCCTCAGAAAGAACTAAAGAAAATTACAGAGAAGTATTACAAACAAATGCATAACTAAAAGGTGTGATTTGATACTCTCTACATCACTTTGTTTTTGTGATATGCTGGAAAGGATAAATTATACTAATGCCTGGAAATTCCTAGTGATTAGTATGCTTTTTGCTTATCAAAAGGTTTCCGTTACAGACATTTCTGCACTCTACTGCTAAAGTGACTTTCTCACAACATCTAAAATAGTCTGTACACCCTCAAATCACATTATATGGCAACAGCATTCACTGTCAGAACGGGATGGGAGGGTAGCTGTGCATGGATATTCAGCTGCCTTGTACTCAGTTTCTCTGAATGATTTCAGAGTGCTCAGTAGTCTCAGATGGGAAACAGGTGGGAGGCCTGAAACCAAGTGCCTTAAAAAAATCCTTGTTAGATTTTCCTCTTTGCATTTCCCCATTCTTTGGAATCAAAAGGAAAGCATTCCTACTTCCTCCCTACCATCCCTCAGCTTGTTTAACATGCTGGCCAAATTCTCGCTGGAATTGCACTTCGCTCAGCCCTCCCTGCATGCTACACCAGAAGCTCCTCACCGAAGGCTGTGCCATACTTCTCTTAGTCTCGCAGCACATAATGTAGGTTGACAACCTACTAACGAGCTGGCCATATGCACAAGAGAGAAGACTAGACTTCAGAAGGTAGTGTTAGGCAGAACATGTTGTTTTAGGTCCCAGAAGCAGGCCACATGTCACTGTCACTAGAGGGTAATAGGGACTGAAATCTATGGGGCTCCTCATCTTACACCACATGTGTGATACTTGCATGCATTCATGGGGATATACAAGCATGTTTCAGGTAGTGCATGGTATGTAACTTTACCTCACACTATTTCTTTAAAAAATCACTTCTGAACAGCTTTACTTCTCCTAGTACAGCTCCTACGGCACCATCTCAACAAAAACAACCCATTCTTCTGTGTCCTTCAGTGTGTTTGACATGGTGACAGAAGTGTTGCCAAAGCAATAATGCCCTTGATTTGGTGGTTGCCACAGACATTGCTTTCTCGTGTGTTCAGGGCATGTAGACACAGCCAGTACCTGCAGGCAGCCATACCCTGACTGCAAAACTCAGGACAGATCTGGAGGTGTAAGATGGTAATCACTGTCTGAATGCGAGATGGGAGTTTTCCCTTTCTGGTCCTTGGTTCTAATGATTTCTGTGCTGTGCTGAGCACCTTTACAGAACCCAGAGAACACACACGCCATCAGTCTGGAGGGGATAATCAAAAACAATGAGAGCCCAAGTTTCTGTGCTTCTGTGGTTATGGGTAGTAGCACATAAGGGGTTGGTGTAGCTGAAGGGTTGGCATAGATAAGACAATGCTGGCAGGTTGGGTAAAGGAAAAAAACACAGCATTTGATGGTTCTGCTTTCATAGCCCTGCCCCTGCTCAAAAAAGGTTGCAGAAACAGACATCAAAAGAACTATTAACAAGAAGTGCATAAAGTATAAGTAAGAAATTAAAGCACAGGGGTTCCTGTTATTCAGATGGGCTGTTATGCAGAGTGTAAGCTGAATATAATATCAGACAGTCTGAAAACTGTCTGCTGGTTGACAGCACACCTTTTGCAGCAGCTCTGACAGCTGCACATATGGTGACTCATGGCAGAGAGAAATACTTCCATTCTGCAGGGCTTTGCTCTGCACATTGAGTCCCTCAGGGAACCACACACCTACATACACAGCAAGCCAGTGGATGGGAGCAGCAATTAGCTGCTGTTTGAAAATTACTTTGGATACTTGTCTCTAAGGGGTAAAGTCTGAATAGCTTAGCCTCTGGTTGCAGGAGACGAGGAGAGAGCTGAAAGTTGGAGTGCAGCCCCTGGTGTTGGTGTTAGTGTGAAGACAACAGTTGGCTCCCAGTGGCTCTGAGCTGAGAGTGAGTTTATTTTTAGGTGCAGCTGAGCAAAATATTTTCCAGAGATACTTCAGGGTGAATAATTTTGAGTGTTCAGCAAAGCAAAGACTACAGAAAAAAAAAAAGGAAGCCTATTTATGTTGCCTGTTTTCTAAAATATAAAAATATAAGTGACAGCACAGCAAAGGACTGTGATCCAAAGCTGTAAACCCTGGAGGAGGACCTGAAATACTTCCACAGCCTCCTGGTGCACTTCTGAAGCTCTAAGGTGCAACTTCATCTTCTGGTTTTATCCAAGTTCCACAGCTTACCAAGATCAGGGAATGTCCCATTCTCTGCCTGATGGCCTGGTCAATCTGCAGGTATGGCTTGGTAGCCCAGACCTGGTGGCCCAAAGAGGACCTCAGCACATCCCAGTGTTGGCTGGCGTGGAGGACTGGGAGCAGGGGGGTAGGGCTGTGCCTACCCCCTGTAGAGTGCAGAGCACTCCCAGTAGTGAAGTGGAGACGCAGCCTAAACCACCCGAATCTCCATGAGATGATCATCTCCACTGACTTCCCAGCAAGGCAAACGACTTCAGGGCATTTTTTAACTTGGTTATAAGTTCTGTGTGATCTGGTGTCAGACCTGCAGAGGTGCGCAGAGTATTCAGACAAATGGCTTGCCTGTGTGCTTGGAAAGCTGATGGCTAGAAACCTGAAACCCGAGGCATCACCAGGTGCAGCCAAGGTGGGAGCTGTGAGCACTGGGACGGTGACGCTGGCTCATGCCACCCGCAGGGGCTGCCACTACTCACCCTCACCGTTGCTGAGTGCTCCGTTCTGTTCACTGTTTGGGGGAGGCTCCGTAGCCGAACTTGTGATGGAATGGCTGAAAACCTCCTTGTCGGAAGGCTGCAACACAAATCAGTGACCGCTGGATCAGAATAAAGGTTCGCATGAATACACATGCAAAAAATTTCATTCTCATCTCTGGAGCTCTGACTCACAGGTATTATTGGCAGGAGAGCCAAACCATGCCAAGTAGATTCAAAGATTGAAGTGCCTGTTTCTACAGATGTTAAAAAGAATAAATGCAAAGATGTGTAGAGTGATGTCCTTTCCAAGCTTTATGGTAATAGACATTACTATGACTTTAACCCACGAGGAGACAGCAGCTGACAAAGGGTACACTGCCCTTGGGCTGCAAACGGAGTGAAGGACCCGCAGGGGAGCTGGAGTGCAGTGGTGTCAGAAAGGGCACTGAGAAAGTGCAGATTATCAGGATCTACACAAGTTTTCTTCCTCTTCCTGTTCTGCAACTTTTAAAGTTTCCCATGCTCAACCATCTCGAAATTCCTGAGCTATTTTCTAATCTGTGGTATTTTGCAAGGAGCTTGGTACAAACCAACCACAAGACAGACACAAGCTGCCAGAAATAAATACTTACCACATTCATCAGATTTTCATGATCTCCATTCTGATTTTTGGCCTTCTTTTCCCTTAATGAAAAAGGCACATGAATTTTTACTACAAATTATGCTAATATACAAATGCCAATCATTAATAGACCTTACACTCCTGCAGGGAACAGAACTATGTTTCACAATAATACTGAAAATGGAATAACTGAAAATTATTACAGGAATTGGTATGACCTCTGTGTAAGGACACTATTGAGGCAGAATGGTGATAAACATAACTGAAGAGGTACAAACACACACAATATTTCTTCTCACTCAGTGTAAGATCACAGTGAGGAGTGACTGATGATAATTACAATATAATGTAAATAATTATGTAGAGACAGGACAAGGGGAAGTGGCTTCAAACCACTGAAAGTGAGTAGGTTTAGATTAAATATTAGGAAAAAATTCCTTACTGTGAGGGTGGTGAGGCACTGGAACAAGTTGCTCAGAGAAGCAACTACAGGCTGGATGGGGCTCTGAGCAACCAGGTCTAGTGAAAGGTGTCCCTGCCCACGACAGGGAACTAGATGATCTTTAAAATCCCTTCCAACCCAGGCCGTTCTATGATAATAAAAATATTATTATCTTCAATTTAATCATATCGGAAATTCTCAGATACACATTGTGGTGACAGACCACTTGGGAAGTCCCTTACACTGTGTCATGAGGAATTAGAAAAGGCCAACAAAATCCAGGCAACTTCCACTTAAAATGCTAGTCAAATTGATAATAAGCATGAGCAGTTCAAAAAGGCCTTCAAATGTCATAGCAGTAGAGGCCTACATTTTTAAAGGAATCCCACCTCCCTGGGTCCTTCACAGGAGTCTAAGTATGGATTATGTTTCCAGTTTTTACCATTTGGGAAATACAGCTCTTATTCAGAAATACTGCAATAAAGTATGAGCTTAAAATAATGTTAGTCCTTCCCCTAGATGAAAAGTAAAGTGAAAAGGTGAGAAAATATTGACAATGTGAAATTTTTACTTCTTCTAAAGTCTGCAGGGAACTCTAGATATTAGCACACTGTTAAAATTCTACCTAATTGGGGAATAACAAAACAGCAAGTGAGCCTGCACCAATGCAGAGCAGAGAAAGTTAAAAGCTGAATTTCTGATCTGGAAGTTTTTCTGACTCTGATATTTTAGAAAGAGCAAATTTTATTCAGTTTTCTATGTTCTCATCCATTTTTGAAGAGTAAGCCAAGAAGAAATTCTGCATAATTGCATTTATGCATAAGCAACCTGCCCTACAGAATGACCTGAAACAAAAGATACTATATCCAAACTAGCAACACATGAATTTATTAAAAAAACATCACCAGAATGTTTCAGGCAATATACCTCTGTAACTGCAAAGACTACTCGGTGGTTTGACTCATCTTTCTAGAGATGTTTCAAGGATTGGTGTGTTACAAAACAAAACAAAACATAGAATTATAGAATTATTTGGGTTGGAAAAGGCCTTAAAGACAATACACAGTACCTAAACACAATGTCTGTGGGCCAAAGAATATTTAAAATAGGCTTCCTACTTTTAAATACATTTTAAAAATACACATTTCTACTATTTTTTACACAGATATCACAGGAAACTGTGACAATAAGAAGATACTGAAGTATCAACTTGCAGTTTACAAAAGTGTTTCTCCTGAATCACATGAAATTACAAGTTCCAACTTAGGCTTTTTAGGGTTTCAACCAGCTTCTGGGGCCTGTTTTTGCCCACGACTGCTTTTTGCATGGTGGGCATTAGATAAACCCTGCTGAAAAAGAGGGCCTTCCACTGTAGACACATCTTGTGCCAATACAGTGCATTTTATGGCTGCACAATTTCCTCAGTGCTCTCAAAGCTGAAGGGGTGAAAGCACATGCTCCTTATAGGCATATGCATCCAAACTGCAGATTTTGCTGCTGTACTGGGTTTTTTTTCCCCCATGTACTTGGCTGATTCATCTACACTTGCAAAATACAGCAATATAGACCAGAGCAGTCCCACTCCTCACAGTGAAGGGTCTGGCCTCTGGAAGGGCACCATGCACAGACAGCAGGCTGCCCAGCTTCCCTGTGCAGGCAGCAGGGCTCAGCTTACTTGTCATGAAGGAGCCTTGAAACCTGCATAAACAAAGTCAGTAGAAGTGCCTGCACTGGTGAAATTGAATCCTCTCACGGAGAAGAAAATAAGGATAAGGTATAAGACATTAATTAGTATCACTATTTGATCCTTACTCATTTTTGCTTGAAAGACAGGATCAATTCTCTATACTTCAGGAATGGCCAACGCAAAGCTGACGTACATAATCACTTCCCTTTCCTTTTTACCTATACTTTTTTTTGCCCTGCTCAGCCCATCTAATGTTCTCAGTTTCAGCTTAGGGGTGTGATCTGCTAACACTCAGTGTCCACCTGTGCTCCAGGCTTCTGCTTGGAGGAAACCACCGAACAAGCACAATGGTGTACTTCCATCACAGCAAAAGAAAAAAATAATTCAGTTTTAGAATGAATAGAACTGTTCAAACTCAGGTTTGCTCTGAAAACTGTACGGGTTTTTTTTTAATTCTGTGCCTAAGTCTTCAGTATTCCCTGCTGTTTATACATGAAGCTATGTACAAAGTGGATCAAGAACCATTCAGCCCTGCAGCCTTACCCATTGCAGCTGGAGCAAAGGAAGATGAGGAAGGTGAGGAACAAGAGTGTTGTCATGGCTGCCAAACTTCCCCACAGGATCACGTGGATCTGTCCACTGCCTAAGAATCCACCCTCTGGCCCCATGGTACTAGCAGGAGCTGGTATCACTTGGGGTTGAAGAGGTTACTCCTTGAAGAAGGCTGACATCTGTGCTGCGTGCACCTTCTGTTTCTGCAGAAAGAAAAACACCATCAGAGGTTAAGATAAATTTTGAGGATAATGAATCTGACAGCTACAAGTCTGGCAGGAGAGATTTTCAAATCCAGATCTTACGGAAACCAGTTTCAAGTACAAGCCAGCCAGCCAAAGAGATTTTTCAGCTACATTGCTGACAGCAACATAGAACAGATTTGTCAAATATTAACGCAAGCTGTTACCTATCTACAATCTCAACATGAATAAAAGGTAGTACAGCACCTCTGTACTTGTATTTTCAGGAAAATATTTATAAATCCACTTTGAGGGACAGAGTAATCTATTCTGTGGTTATGTTTGTAAATTTCATTGAAAAGTGAGCTTCCGAAACCAGCTACAACTTCTGCAAAGTTATCAAGCCAAAAAGAGAGCAGCAGCAGGTGTTCACTTCCTTCCCTCTCAGTCTCTCCTGCCTACACGTGATTTGAGGCTTAAAGTGCAGTGACAAATAACCTAGGTAAGTCTCTGAAGGGAATACCCCAAAAACCTTTCTCACAGAAGATAAGATCTAGTCTTATTTCCGTGTGACATGCTTATTTTCTTAATAGTATGTCTGGAGAGTAACAATATTGGACTTTCTTTTTTAGCTTCTCCCCACTTGAGTCTGAGAAAACAACAGAGCAAAGTAAACAGGGTGGTTTTTCAGAACCTGAATAAACACAACTTTTGCTACAGCGCAGCAGCCCCTGGAGAAGCATCCTGGGTAAACCCTATTTAGGATATATAAGTTTTGGTATACAATATATTCTAAAATTCTGTACATATTTTTAATGCAATACATTGCTGACAGACAAAATTAAAAAGAAGTTATTAATTCCTCACTGCTGAAGGTATCAATTTCTCCATAATTTTGGAAGAGGTTATGCAAAGCCTATTTACAGGTTTTCAGCCTGACTTCAAGATTGATAAAAACTGAAATAGAATACAATGGCTAAGAAATGAGCAGATATATTTTGGGAATGAAAAAGTAGCACAAATATAAGATTGAGCAATGTCTACAGCCAATAATGACTTACTTTAATGCATATATTTTCATGGATATATTTTTTGTATAGGAAATATGTATGTACATATATTTATTTCTTTGCAGGAGAAGCATTCTTTGTAAAAACAAATTCAATGAGGTACTAATATTGTACTTGTATATAAAAACAAATCACAATTTTTTAATTAAAATCTCATGAGAAAAAAAGATTTATTTCCAGAAAAAGGCCTTCAGATCAAAGGAAATCTGGTGAATCAGAGAAGATACTTAACAACTAAGTTATGTGACTGGGTAGCTCTTACAAGTAATGTTTCTGTCCCTGCATAAAATGGGTTTGTTAATTTCAAACATGCAGGATCAAACTTCTAAACACCTTCCAAGAAGAACCTTACTAACTTATCTACAGTGAATAAAAGCTTTTTTTTTTTTTTTTTTTTTTTTTAATTTTTTTANGGAAAAAGTTTCTGATCCTGAAAAGACCAGCTTCAAGGTGAAGTTAAATATTTTCAGTTCGGGCAAGTAACAAGAGAGCCGGACAATGTGTAACTTCTCCAAACCCCTAAATACACAGGAAGAATAGGTGCCATGCCCCTTGGCAGAGCACATACCTCTTACTGTGAAGTCTTGACCACCCACACCCAAGAGCCACCGCTCTTCAGGGATGACCACTGCCAAGCAATGTGCCTCTCTGGTTATCTTGGCAGAGCCTGAAAAATTAAACATCTAAAAGCAGTGGAAGATCACTCTAAAAATTATGTATACAGCAGATGATACAGCCCTGCCTCATCCCTATTTTCAAGCAAAGTTGGGTTATTTCTACACTGAGTCACAGTCATATCACTGGCTCTGAAATGGAGGGACCTTAAGGGAAGCTGAATCAGATTTAGTCAGAAGAAAAGTTTGTGTAATGCCCACAAAGACCTCTGTGATGACACGCAAGGGCACTGTGCATTGGTATGGATTCCTGTAAAGGTGGTGGACTGCCCTCATTTAGAAAACATTACAAAGCACACTAGGCTGGCTGCCTTAACTAGCTCCAAAACCTTGTTAAGAAGGTTGAATAGAAAGTACTTCCCTTTTAAAGTTTCTTTTTTTTGTTAAATTTCAAAGACATTTCCTGCCCTGCTAAAACTCAAAAAAAAATCTTTAAAAAAATCTTTAATTTCTTTTGTCCAATCCTTTTGCCTTCAAAACCCCCTAAATTTCCTTTTTCCTTGGAAAAAAAATGATGAAATGAAAATGGAATGTAAAAACAAAGGAAACCAAACCAAATATTTTTTCATCATTTTTGCTGTCTTTTCTTCCTTGGTTTTCCCAAGAAATAAAAAGAATGTAAATGAAAAGAAGACACTCTTTTTTTTTCCTTTTTTCCCAAATATTGGGCAAAGAAAAGTATAAGAAAAGGAACAGGGATTTAAAAATCTTTTTCTTAAAACAGAAACACATTTTTATTCTCTTTTAGAGCAGACAGAGAGCTGTCTTGAAAGATATTTAAATTATTTCTACTACTAAGTTCATCATTTTATACCTACTCTGAAGAACGATACTATACTCCTCTCAGAACACTAAGTAATGTAACTTAAGCTAATACTGTAAAAAAAGCTCCTTTTTTCCCCTCTAAAGATATATTCTTAAGGCTCTAGGACTTTATTTAAAGATAATATTTGAGCTAAGGAAAGCTAAGGATCCATGGGGAGCAGCCCCCTGGAAAAGCTGCATCTTTGAACGCTTCAGTACAGAGTTAGGAAGTGTTGGGATGAGCTGGAGCAGATGGAGTTCAGACTGAACTTCAAAAGCAGTGAGATCAGAAACAGTCAGTCAAGGAAGACCTCTACGTGTGATGTCAGGAGTGAAGCACAAGACTGATGCTACACATGAGGCACCCCACCAGGCAGAAGTCGAAGTAGCAAAGGGAATGACCAAGGCCAGAAGATGTAGTCAATTTACAGGAAAAGAGCATGAAATGCTTTGACTGAATGTTGAGAGAAAGAGGTCAGAAAAGGACAGAAAAGCACAGTGGCCCTTGAACCAGGGGAGGTGATTGCTGGAGACACCTGTGCAAGCAGAACAGAGTAATAACTAGGAACAGACTGATGACAGGTGAAGCCCCGAATGAAGGAAGCTGAGCAGGCAAAATGTGATCACTGACTTCTCTTAGCTCCTTGAACGGCAAGAGCTTGGCATTAAGTGCTAAAGGACCTAGAAGCTGCTCAGCACACAGGACAACCAGAAGTAAATACAATTATAACACAAAAACATCCCAGCCTTCCAGTACTTAAAGGGGACCTACAAGAAAACTGGTGAGGGACTTTTTAGAGTTCACCCTCTGTGAACTCTTATCATGTAGTGACATCAAAGGGCTTGCTCCTTCTGTTTAATGCCTCCCAAAAGATGAGGCTGACATAATATTCACCCAGGCGGGTGCCTTTACCACAGGAGAGTTTCTGAAATGCCTGAGGCTGGACCAGCACCCATCAGCTGCCCCAACCAGCCCCGGACAGAAACCTGGCAAAGACATACACTGAAAACACAACTGCCTGAACTCCCTCTGCTTCCACTAGGTGAATGCCTGGACACTAAAACATCAATGCCTACTACCTTGGATTTAGGAGCTGCCCCAGAGGCTAGCTTTAAAGAGAAATTTATTTGAAATCATAATGATGGAATGACAAGCAGCTAATTTCTAAGAGCCCTCTGAGAGCTGAAATGTTTAACTCCTACTTTTACAATAGAAAGTGATATTGTGCTGCCCTCTGGTGAATCTCTCTGTTCGAGGACTGGGATTTGTGCCTCTTAAGAGGGTGCTTCAGAGCTCGGTACAAACTCTGCTGCTACAGATGGAGTTCACATGGGGCCCTTCATCTGTCCAGCTCAAAACGGTCCTACCTCCACCCCTGGAAGGCTGTCAGATTCCAATAGTTCAACCTTGCAGAGAGACAGTGCTGAGACAGATTAATGGTCAATGGAACTGTTTGGGGTTTTTTAAATGATTTTCCTGTGTGACAATCCTTTAAAGATGAAGATTTCTTTCACTGTACCCTTTCCACAGAACTCTCCACACAAGTTGTTGCAGATGCTGAACTCTAAAAGAGAGTAACAGGGACAGGACTGGAACACCTGGGTAAGAAACCTGGTTATTTCATTTATGGCAAAATTTAAACAATAGTCTGCATTCCCATTTCAAAGTCACTACCAGTTCAGAAAACTAATCTTTACACTATAGTGGATAAAATATCTTTTTCTTGTGGGAACTTCTTGCTTTTTAGACATCAATATTTGCCATTATTGGAACCCATTGATAAATGATGCCTGTAGCCATTCCTCAAAATTGCACTTAAATGCCCAATTATATTTGTGGTTTCAGAATGACAGATACTTTGTTGCATAACCCACACTTTTACGGTGAATAATGTGCTATTTTTGCTTGTGGCTGTTGCAAGGATAAAGCAGAGATGAGGCAGTTCAGCCTGGCTTGATGAGGAAAATGCAATTTTGGTTCCAAAAAACCTGTACCTGTGGTGAAGCAGATACATAGGCTGCAAATCTGGGGAGTGTTGCCCTGGTTTTTGCTAAGCCTTCTGTTTTTAACCTTGGAGTCAGATTCTTTCACACAGTTTCATGTAAATAATAGCCAATGTTTACTTAACGGTATTTTCTGTTTTTCATTCCTTTTGTGATAAGAGAGGTTTGATGTACATTTTTTTTCTCCAGTGAAATTGAGAAGGAAGTGGCATGTCCTCCAATCCCTTGTGGAGTTGGGACGTGTATAAGAATGTGAAATATATCAATAATAAAGGCTTTTCCCTCCTTTCTGCTGAACCTGGCAAGTGTAAGAGCGTCTTATTGTGTTTTCCCAGACACAGGGGAGCACACAAAGTGTAAATTTTAACTGGTGGGGAAGCTGTGGCAGAAGTTTGGAGTGAGACTCAAACACTTTTGAATACTAACATCCAAAACACCCAGTGCACTTCAGGTGCATGATCTGGCCAGGATTTTCTGAGCGAAGTCCTGCCTGAGTTTATGGTGGTGCACGAACAGGACGTGCCTGTGAGAGGCAGAGGCCGTGCTCCGGTGTCCTGGCAGGACATGGCAGCGTGTCCCTCTCCCACCACCCTCCCCTTGGCTTCTGGGTTTAGAGCAGTTTCATTCACGTCCTGCTGCAAACAACGCTCGGCCCACGCCTTCCAGGGGGAAAAGAGTGGGAAATGTCAACAGCTTCACCCCTCTGGCTCTCATAATGAATTATAGATGGAGCATAGGCAAGAGACTAAATTGTTCTGACAACTGAGCGCCTTTGAATGTGAGAAGCCAAACGCGACAGGACAGGAGAGGCTCGTGGAGGCTGCGGGGATTGCGGCTCCCTGTCCTGGGCTGTCAGGCTGTGTTCGGCTAACAGGGGCCCTGCCCAGGTGCTCCATGTGCTCCCCCCGAGCTTTGTTACAGGGCTTCCTTGTGAACTGCTCAGTCTCCTACTGCTCTCTTCCCCTTGCCACCCCCCCGGCTCACAGTTATCCACTGCCAAACTGCAAAACAGATCAGGGAGATGGCGTGGTTTGGAAGATCCCCTCCACCCCACAGCACAGACCTGGCAAGGAGTGGGAAGAGTGGGAAAGGAAGTTGGAATTTTTATAAGAAATTTTTCTTACTCTGGTAGCAATCCCTCAGAGAGCTGCCTTAAACCAGAAAATGGGGAAGTACAGGATATGTGGACCCACAAACGGAGACAGGGGCTGAGAAGTATGAAGCAAATGTCCTCTTGTCAACATCCAGCTGCAAATGCTGTCATTCAACCACAAAACCAGACCAGAAACCTGGGCTGCAACGAACAGGCAACAGCAGAAATTGTCCTGCATGTGACTAACACCTCTCAATTTAAGAACCTCTCCTCTTCTGTTCGTCCAAATCCTGAAAACACACTTTCTCTATGAAGATAGCATGCTACTGGAGACCTGAGGACTTACCTTACTCCTGGCTCCAGAAAATTCCCTCTGCAACTTTAGACCCAGCTCAGGCACCAGCAGGCACAGTATATCTCCAAGTGCCCAAAGACTGAGCACATCCCTTGTATGTGACACCCTCGAGGCCTCCCTAAAGAAAACATCTGAAGGCAGGCAATCCACAACTCCCGCACCCACAAAAGCTCACCACAAACTACACACCTAATTTAGAGAAGGGGGAGGACCTGGCAGATGCACTTTGGTCAGTCCAGAACCATTTCCATGTCAGGACTGTTCTCTGCATGCAAATACCATGGTGCTGTCAGAAAAATGCCAATTGTGCTCCCGAAACAACTTTAGGTGTAGCACTGCGCTGAACTGTGTTAAGATGGAATTAAAGCACCCTTCCTTCACCCAAACAACCTTCCTTTAAACCCCTTGATTTTAAATTGAATGTGTTTTCTGACCTTTTCCACTATGTGGCCTAACCATGCTTTAACAGCAGAGCAGCTGGAGGCAGCTCCTGAGTGTCTCCTTGCTGTAACTTGCCACAGTTGGGGGATTCCTGACAGCATAACCTGACATGGCATTACACACATATTTTATGACATCAACAGGGCTGCATTTGTTCTTGTGTGGGCAAAATATTTGGGTCAAACTTTTCATAGGTATCTCCTACTGCAAGTCCTGGTTTGGAGCCTGTCTGCAGAAACTGGTGGGAGTTGTACTTTGAACATTAAGGTTGGGTCCATTGCAGTAAGTTAAACATGCTGGAGATAATTGTCTTGTACAGCCCAAGCCCACAATCTTATACTTTCTTATTCTCCACAGAACGATGGTTGTATTATCTTCTAGGAGTGGTCCCTGACCAGAGCTAACTCCTGAGTGGTACATGGGATCCGTTTTGAGAAAGAGCCTTTTGACTGCAGCCAAAATTGTGCTTCAGGCTGTTCTAACTTGGTAAAACCACATATTTTGTATTTCAGACTGGGCATCTGATAACAGTGGGTCCTTTGGACCTTAATCCCCCTATGCTAGAGATGCTTCTCTTCTCTCAGTACTTCAGCACAGGACATATCCAGCTTTCTATCCACTCCAGCTCCTCCTCCTCTCTCAGTTCCCAGTTCTCTTTGCTGCCTTGAGGCAACCACCTCTGCTACAGGTGACAAAGACTACATTAAGATATCAAAATAGGAATAAGTGTGCATGAGAACTAATAAAATAAATACAAAGATGTCAAAATTTTATCAAAAAGACATTTCAGGCAATTCTCAGGCACTGCCACATTAAAACAGATTATACTATGGAACAGCATGAATACAGAAACATGATCCTTGCTTTACATTGGCATTAAGTGAATAAGAGCAATTAAATGCTTCTGGAGACTGCAGGTGACAGGATTGCTGTTTGGACTGAGGTGCTGCCTGGCAGAACCTCTCCTAACACCATAGTGTCACTGGAGTCAAGACTGTGAAGTTTCTCCAAACTACTTTTATAAAAAAAGTAGTAAAATGTATTTGTAATTGGTCGAATTGCTGTTCCCTGCATCTGCAATGCCTTCTTTTGGCCTTTAGCTGTTTAAATGTAGATCCAGCACTCAACTACACAAATCTTAAGACCAAGATTGCCTTTCTCACACAGTACCTAGTGCATTTTGCTTTTGGGGTTCCTTTGCACTAAATCAGGACAAATCATGTCCTACAACAGATTAAAGCTCTTCTGGTGCAGTTGTGTTTTGAGCTGCTTGGCTTGGCAGCACCCATTTCATGACAACAGTTCAAGACAGACACATCTTATTCCAAGCAGTGAAGACCAGATGTGCACATAATTAAGGCTTGGTCCTGAAAGCCTGATGCTGGAAGGAATTACTGACATGGACTGAGCTGCTCTTGCAGGCTGTCAGATGAGCCTTGCAGAGACTGTGCATGCCACAAGCCTTCAAAATAGTTCACGTTTCTGCTTTGCGAAGCAGCAGAATAATGAGGTTCTGATCCAATTCCCCACTGTACCTACTTCTTCAGAAGTCACGGCTGGTTTATCAAAGGATGTGCGTGCTCTATAATGCAAAAACAGATCTAAGACAAAACTGAACAGTCTCAAACCACTGGTCACTTTTAACCCTTTCTAAGCCTTAACATCTTCTAGAGAGAAACCAAGCCTCTCTGAACCCATCTATCTGTGGCACTGCAGAAAAATTAAAAAGCTTCTTGCAGTAGTAAAGGCTGATCTATGCCACAATCGGCGTTCATACTCCAAGCAACTCATTCACGCCTTGTCAGACCATGTCACCTCAAGGTTAACATATTCAAAGTTGACCTGACTTCTCCTGCCACTCTTTGCTTTCTATTCCTACTAGAATTTTAGCAAGTCCATACAAGCCTGCAGTGCAGGCAGCCTCTCCTCAGAAAGGAAGAAATTTGGGAAAGTGGAAAGAATCAGAAAAGTTGTATGAACGATTAAGCATGTGAATTCAAGATCTTGCTTCAAGACAGTGGAATAGTTTTCGTAAAATGGTGGAGAATTTCAGAAAATAACAGATGTCACTAGCAAGGTTTTCTAGCAGGCTGTAAAACTAGATTTTCAAAGGAAGGTGAGCATAATTGCATGTGAATGTGATTATGTCCCCGTGAAACACAGTCTGCATCCTAGGCTTAATACACATGCATAATTATGCACCTAACTTGTCACAGAGCTATCACATTTATTTCCCACATTCACAAGGTCTTTCCGTGTATAAACCATAAACTCACAAATCTCTGCCAAAGGCAGCTTCCATTATAAATCAGGCCCTCAGCAAACAGGTTTTTAACCAACAACTTAAAGCTCACAAATTCATTCCATAGTGGCTAATAGGGTTCCCCCCGTTCTGCTACCAGCAGCACAAACCTCCCCAAGCACAAACAGGGAGCAGGGGAGTGCTGAGGCCACAGCTCTCAAATGCAGAGCACCGGCTGGGCTTGGCCAGCTGCTGAGGAAGAAACCCATAATGAAGCCTCTGTGCAACAGTTCCTAGGAACAGCACCACATATTTTCCCCAGGCTTTAGCAGCCAAATAATGACTGTCTCGAATGCGACAGCAGAAAAGCTTTATCTGCTGAGTGACCATGCCAAAGATTACAGCTTAATTGTAGCATTATTATGCTCTTTCCCACACCCCCACAATATCCCATATTGCTTTCTGGCTGCCGTGAGGTAATTAGACCACGATTACTGCATACTTTAGAGCATATAGAAATGAAAGCTGTCTTTGTGAAGTGTTTTCCAGCTCTGACACAACTACTCCTGATAGCTTTGCTTTGCCTGGAACTAGATGCTCTTTCGTATTAAACAAGGCCTGTTTATAATTGCACTTTGGTATTTATGTAATTCTACCATGCCAAGTCCCCTTTCAGTTTTTGCAGTGCAACCTCATTTTGAGCAACCCTTTTGCGAACTCAGGTAGTACTAATGGAAACTGAGAAATTCCCCCTAGCCTGGGAAGTAGGCACACACAGAGTTTGCCTCAGTCATCTGACCTAAAAGACCACTAAAATCCATGGCAATCGTTCTTGTTCTCAAATTGGTGTTTGAATCAGGCCCATGAAACACAACAAACAGATGGTACTTTTCCAGAGGCTACTTCCAGTTTCCAAAGGACCCCTACCATATAAAATTACAAAAGATTGCAAAATATGCAGCAGCAAAACACAATGCTTTGATTGTCTCCAGTGATATATTGCTTTTTTTCTTTTCTAAAAAAAAAGGAGACTCCTACTTAGAATGAGATTCCACTTCTGTATGTTTACATTTCTAAACCCAGGTTTTTCTTCACTCAGATGCTATGTACAGGGTCCCACCTGAGAGATCTTACCTCTGTTCCCATCACAGGAGAAGACTAAATGACTTTCACTAATACCGAACTTTTAGATTGCTCAAATTTTATTACTTATAGTGAGAATAACTCTACCTAAAATGAGAAAGTAAAAAAATGTCTTGTATCCAACTGTCAGGACACTACAGGCTTTCAATGTGCCTTGTGTGAGATGCCTCTCCCCCTCAAAATGAAGCACACGATCATTCCAATTAAAAAAAAATTTAATCAAAATAATTTTAAATCTAAACAGTCCAGATTACTGAGTGCCAATGATCTACGGATATAAATGTCTGGAAGACAGGAGTGTTCCAGGGAAGCTAAGTGATGGTCCTTGGAGGTAGAATACAAATTAAATCAGAAGGGCCTGTTATATTTAAGATTAAGTAATCTTGAAACAAAAGCCCACAGCAAGAGGCAGCAGTGATTGAAGTTGGTGACAGATCAATTTGAAGAAAACAGCATTCACCTTACAATGTGCTTTGTAAAGGTGAAGAGCTATTTCAAGCCCAAACTTTATTTCACTTTAATTGATTCAATAAAATAATTTTTAACTTCTTAGCGTTTTTATCTCATTAGGAATGTCAGCTTTTCTTAGGTATTTGGTGAATATATGCAGAGCCCTCTTCATTGCTGGAGATTGTCCCTGTCTTGAAGAGTTTACTTTTTGTCAAGATAAGACCAAGACAGCACACGAGATAATCCCTGTCTAAACAGCTTCCTTTTCATGAAAAAATGTCCAAGATAAAGAAGGATTTGGTGGTTTTTGTAGAGTTCTTGCAACTTATCCAGATCCCTGGTGTCCTCACCCAGTGCCACCTCTCTTGTGATCTTTGTTTTCTCCGAGTTGGAAACACAGCCACGTGTTCCTTGAGGGAAGGTGCCAGCTTTACTTCAATCATGTAAAAATAATCTAAACTGGCTCCCTGTATGCTCTGCATGGTCAGTGAAGACCCACTTCTGCCTGTGGAGAAAGGGGTACCTTCAAAGTTAGCTGAGAAGGTCATACCTCATCTCCTCTGTCAGACACACCAGTGAACTTTCAGACACCTAGAACTAGGAGAGGAGATATCTATAAATCATGGACAAAACCAGGGGGGTGAATGTGTGCTGACATGCTGGGAAGGGCCTCGGATGCACTCCTGGGAGCTGACCTCCTTGGCTGACCCATCAGACCAGACAATGTGGATAACTAGGCCTTTGGGCAGCAGGAGCAGCCCTGACAGACCACGCTTTTTCACAGCCTCACGCTGTGGCACGATTTCATTGCAATTTCTCCCCAAGACCAGCATAATGACATCATTCTGCCCTTTCAGTTGGAAGCAGAGCTGGGATAAATGAAAATGCCACTTGCTTTTGACAGTCCAGAATATCCCGTGGATTTACCTCCCCGCTGAGCCACAGGCTGCAGCAGCATGGAGTAGGGAGGCAAAATAAACCCAACTCTGTCCTGCCCACCCCACCAACATTGCAACATGTGGTGCATTTTATCCACCTTCTCTCTTGCTATGGAGAGGGAAATATAAAACCCTGGGCTTGATCCCAACAGACTGAGGCAGCAGAAACTAATCATGAGTCCTGCAGGAGTGATCTACGAGCTGGGGACCACCCCCTCAACACACCCAAACCCCTTACTCCCTCATCCTGACACACAGCAAATATAATTATAAGATCTAATCAACTGCAACTAATGTAATTCTGAAAGTCTTCACAGCTAATGAAAACCAGGTCTTCCCCTTCTCGATCTAATTGAGATGTTTGGTTCATACACCGTGGAAAAGAAACCCTCCATAAAGCTATGCATGAATATTGCATTTACATATCCAGCCTGTCACAGTATTGGGCTCCTTTTCCTGACTGTTGGATATTGCCCGGTAGGAAACTATTTGTGAAGGGAAATGGACCACAGAAAATAAATACTTTCTCATGTTGTTTCAAGGAAAATCTCCAGTCTGAATGTCATCTACTAACTACCACTTTGTAGTCTCAACTTGGCATAAAAAAACCATTTCCTTAACATGAATAAATCATGATCCCTGGTAAAAATACCCTCCTCTTGCATTAAAGCAAGAATCAGAAGACAGAATTTGGCCTATAGCTTGTAAACTGAAATTTGTTAAATAAGAAATGACTAAAAAAAAAATCCCCTTTCCCCCTTCCTCCAGTATGTTCTTCTTGCTGCCTGTTGGCATCGGTTTTTCTGCAGTTTAAGCATCACTAATGCTTCAAGACTTCCCCTGCCTCTGTGCTTTCCCGTGTTACGATCATTAGCATTGTTTTCTCAGGAACCTCTACAATATGGGCAGCACCGCAGAGAAAAAGATAAATACATCATGCCTCCTGCAAAAAGTTTTGCTACTACTTTGAGTTACGAGCTGCCAAAGCATGATGACAGAGAAGCAATGGCTGGTAGGTAGGATAAGCAGAGCATCACATCACTTCACGCAATCAATAACCAGCTGGGCTTTGCTTCTTCCAGGCTTCTCTGCTGTGCTTACCCAAATCATTACTTTTTCCCCACAGAACATAGTCTTGTTAAGGTTTTGAAAGAGAAGAGTAAGGCTGAGATTTGATGAAAGCCTGTCAGGATACAGGATAACTGCTCTCCAGGGACAGGAGAGACAGTCAAGACAGACCAGGTAAGAACATTCTTTCAGTAGTGATGTACGAGGGAAGAGCAGATAGCAAGCTCAAAACCTTTGTACGACTGATCAGCAGGAAGCACGTGTCATTCCCACAGCAGCTGAGAAGAGTCTTCCAGCTGGGCAGACCTGACTACAGCAAGGACATGCACATGCACAGGCACTGGAGGCCTGGGCCCACATCCACCTGCACGCTCACCACAAAAGTAGGTCCTGCCTCTGCTGCTGCACAGCCAGGAAACCTCCACCCCTGCCGTCTTGCCTCCTCTTGGCACCTTCACCCACCCTCTGCAACCCGTGGAACCTTGTTCTTCCTTCCACAACTGCCTCCTCCTCTTTTCCAAAGGCCATGCCAGTGTTGCCACAGTGCCACAGCTCCACGAGCTGCCATCAGCTCTGCACAGACCTTGCGGCTGGATGCTTCTAGCAGAGAGCACAGCCACCCTGGCTATTCACTGAGTATTTCCCACCCTGGGCAGCCTTTTTGGTTTAGCACTTCTCCTTTGAATTATTTTTCTGTAATAATGTACCAGTCAAACACTCCCACAAATTCCGTATAAAACTACCAGTACTGATAACAACATATATCGATTACATTGGTTATGGCCTATTAGTATCAGGATGCCCAAGTGGTGAGAAAAGATAGGGCATGTCAAAAATACAAAGAGCAGATGCTGAGAATGGAAACATTCTCTCAGAGAAAGAATGAAATTATAGGAATTAGGCAATAGAAGTGCTCACCTAAAATGTGCTAAATAACCTTAAACACCTTAAACAGACACAAACATACATGACAATGAGAAGTCAGCTGAAGAACATATACAGCTACAACACACCACATCCCGCCCAGTAATTTCCAGCTACGTATTTTTTACAATTTACCATTACACCACTGTTATAACACCCTGTTCAGGTCCGATTTTCCAGAATCAAGCAGTCTGGATTTCATCTGCTTTATTCTTTGAGAAATGCGCCATGCTCAGGTCTCTTGTCATACCTCCTGAACATGGCCCATTTTAAAGGATAATGCTATATGGTGAAAAAGCCTTTTTTATCCTTTTTCATCACTTAGGGACACAGTTTCATTGCAAAGCAATCAGATTCTGCTGAGGGAAACAGTTTTCAAAGAAATCATTTGTAAGTCAAGAGGGTGATCATTAGTTATCAAAAGCTGAAACATTTACAGGTTGATTTGATGGCAGTTATGGTAAATTAATTTTTCTTTTTGTTGAAAATTTTTCTCGACTACAATGAACAGCTGGCAAACTGCCAGAAGAACAAAGGTCATCCAGCTCTGCATGAGAGTCAATATCAAAATTATGTGCTACTTTCAGAAAAACACCCATGTCATCCTTTTAGAGAGTCCTTTTTAAATTTTCAGCTGACTTGAAACATAGGATTGCAGACCTCAGTTTGGGGCAGCTGCTAAACTGCTTGCTTTGCTATGTATTTCCATGAGTTATTCAACCAACAGGAGAATTGCAAGACTTAGTTCATCTGGAAGAAAGCAAAAACAACAGAAAGACTCATCACGCTACCCCAGTTTCACAAGTATAAAAATAGCAGAAGGTGCTAACAGATATTATGTGGGTAAGAATGAGAACTAAATTGGCACTGGAGAATTTATTCTTAGAAAATCCCTCCTTCTGGAATTGTTACAGACATGCACTGACCCAAATAGATCATGGCTCCTATCATTCCCTAGTGCATGCGAACAGATAAAATGCTGACACGCACCAAAAAGGTTTGGGGCAAAAAAAAGCAAGCACAATCTGCACGGAAACTGCCAAAAAATGAAAAAGCACAGCAGCTGGTACACAACTGCTAATAGGCAAAGACAGCACTGCTGGCAAACGCAGGTGAAGCGAAGGAAAGGAAAAGGCAAAATGATGTTGGGAAATGATGTCGGCCCAAAGAGATGGAGAAAACAAGCCAGTTACCATAGGGTACCTACTGCTGTCTCAGAAGGACAGTCATTTCAGCCATTTCAGGATACACAATTTATTCCACTGTGCTGGTGCTGCCCAGTGACCAAGCCTCAGGGCCACTGATGTCCCTCTGGTGCAGCTTTCTGACTTGGCTTGATTGCCCAGTGGCGGTTTTGTGGCTATGCAGATAAGGCAGGAGGACTGGGAGACCACAGATCAAATCCACAGCGTGTCTCACCAGCTGAGTTACAGAGCACAGCACAGCAGTAACATGTGCAGAACTACAGTTTTCTCTCCTTCCTTCCTTCCTCAGCCCTTCCATAGGTTTTTCATTTTCTCCCAACCAAGTCCCAGGCAGCTCTGCAGGCTCAGTGAGGTGTCACACCTGTGACAGGATGTGTGGGAGTCAGCCACACATGAGGTGTGTGAGAAGCCCAAGCGTGTCTGCGTGTCAGTGACGTGTCTGAGCCTCCTGTGTTTCCAGGGGTACCAGGCAATGGAGCCTCATCAAGGATGCAGATAACCAGCCCAGGGGGATGCCATTCAGTTGCCTCAACACCGGCAGCTAGAACCACCGGAGCTGCCTAAAGGCATCCAAGATGTCTGGATGTTTACACAGATATGTCCACGGAGATGAACAACTTGATGCATGAACTGCAGGAGATTTGTGCCCTGCTGGAGTGGCAGATGGAGGCCAAAGGGCACAGTTTATGGCATTTCAAACACCATTGAATGCCCTCTCTTTAGGCAGATGAAACCTGCACCTGGGTGTGGTCAGCAGACATGGCACGGGACCAACTTTCACACTTCTCAAATAGTTATTATGAAACTATGAAAAATGTACCAGGACACCTCTAATGGCATCAGCTGCTTCTGCAGGAGCAACTGAAGGGGGCTCTGATTGCCACTGATTATAATGGGGCCTGAAGGTGCCTTGCAAGATACTTGCTTAAATTTAGGAGCTTTCACTTGCACTTGAATCTCACACCAGTAACGCCATGCTTTACTACTACACAGGTAAAAACATCTTCCTCTAAAATAATTTCTTACACAAGGCTGAATGTTCTTAGCACTCAGTCCTTCACAGGAAGCCATAAGGATTTGTGCAGGGACGGAATGTTTTAGTCTAATTTCAGAAAAACACTCTTCTCCACGTAAAACAATGCCAGAGCATCACACTCTTTCCAGCTGGCAGGACACAAAATTATGTCCAGACTTCCAGAAATATTTACTATCACAGACCTTGTAATGTTTAATTATCTGATGGTGCTTAGGACTTTGGGTAGAAAAGAAAAGAAAAGAAGTAAATAAAACAACACAAATCTAGTCATCATATGAATATTTAAGACCCCTCTGCTGGAGCATCGACGTGTGGGCTCATATCAACATTGTGTTTAATGTCCCTATACAGCTACTGAACACGTGTAAGCATAAAATTATCAAACAACTATCAAAAGACCTCTATTCAGGAAAAAAAAAAGTTCCTTCTCCCTTTATGAACATTTTTAAACAAAGTGTTCTTTTTTCCTGTAATTTTTCCCCATTAAAATTTTATGTTGCTGCAAAGAGATAGCAGGCAGGGAACTTCTGGCCCAATTTTGTTCCCAATTGCTCTTGTATAGTAACTGGAGGCAGAATTTTCTTCTCTCTGTAGAATTACATACAACTGTAGATTTTCTTTTTTTTAATGCAACATTAATATACAGATATACAGACTCAAATATTAAAACTAAATTACAGGGAACACTTCTCCAATTAGCTCATATAAAAGTAGAATAAATAATAAAGCCTCTTATTATCCAGTTAAAGAGATCAGTAACATTTCTAAAGCTACAAGAAAATGCAGAGATGTTAAGAAAAATAAAAAAATATTTCTGCTGCAGAAGAAAGTTTCCAGGAATCTCAAAAATTTGAAGTCCAGTCATGGACTTCTTCTGTAGGCTTTTCTTGATTTGTCTTTAATATTGGTGTGCTGTTATTAATAAAATAGTTGAGTGTCCTGCAGTTAGTGCTGAGGGCTAGTTACTATTTTCTGAAAGTAAGTTGCAACTGAAAATGTCAGCCTTCAAAGCAAATCTGCCGAGATCGAGTCTCTTCCCAGAGTAAATCTATTACTCGTCAGTAAATAGATGAGATATAAATAAAGTAGGAGCTCTGCAGAGTGCAAAACAGGCATTGCCACCATATTAACAGGCTTATGGCAATGTTACTTAGGAGAATTTGTTTTGAAGTCTCAGCAGGCTTGTCCTGCTGAATGTTTTGTGTAAAACCATCTGCTGAACAGACAGAATCGATCTCTGAGTGTGTCCTGCTTGGTTTGTAAATTTACCTACTGTGACTAAGTACATAACTCATTATTAAAAACAGTCAGACCTGGTCTTTCCTGAGGGTAAACTAATGTTTCTCATCATCCTTGAAAAAACAGCACTCAACATGAGATAAGGAATAAGTAAGGCATTTAAATAAGAGCTGTTATTTGAAGAACTCACTCCTGTGGCCTGAATCAACATGCAAACGTGGACTCCCAATCATCTTCAGAAGATAATTATAATTCATAATTGGCACTTTAAAGCATTTTCTCGGAGCTGTGCAAATATTGACTAATTAGCCACACCAGAATCCTGTGGGGTAGGCAAGCAGGTACACTAACCCCCTTTTTATCTGAGCAAATTTCAGGGGAATAAAACCCCAACCCTCACCTGCTGCAGAGGATGAGAAGGTGGGGAGGTTTCCAGCCCCCTTCCCCTCACCCAGCCCACGCTGCTCCCACCACTGACATTCTACCTCACCTAGAGAGGGGATGAGATGAGCTCTGTGCTAGCAGAGCTCTGGAAATAGTGGACAAACCCCAGTTCATTAGCTAAAGTCCTGTCAAGCAAATGGTCTAGATATTCAAATGTCAAAATAAAGCCTGAGGATTTGATACAAGTACATGCAGTATTTACGTGAGGATGTAGCCTCTTCTGCCGAGGAACACTTAAACAATGATGTACTGCACAATTATGGCTTATTCCTGGAAACAAGACATTACACTGGTACTTGTAACTAAATAGTAGGAAAAGAGCTCTATATGTATGGAATAAGACACTTCTTTACTTAAAAGATTCAGAGAAATCTTATTATTCACTGTGTGCCCAAGATTAGGGGGAAGAAAGTGTGGTGTCCTGTTAGAGCCTCCAAGAGGTTCTACCTTCACCATGCAATAAAATGCACCAGGCAAACAATATCTTCAAGGTGGGTCTAAAAATGGACTGAGGATCCTTGGAGGCCACAGCAGCTAGAAATGAATACTGAATACATCCTCCATTAAATCCAGCTCTTTAATTAAATTGCTTGTAGGAAAGCAACGATTAGTGATTAGTGTCTCAGGTTTTCTGGTTTAAACCAGCAAGCACTAATGATGGCTTTATTCTAGAGCTTTGTTACGAATCACCACATTCAGGGGCACAAACAGGTCTTTTCCAAATAACTGTATTATTACAAGCTTACAACTAACACAAGATATGCAACATAAACCATTTTTATTTGGTGTAATCCTGCTTTGTCTATTGATATAATTGGTTATATGTTGTGTCTAATTTCAGCTACAATCTCTTCAGGGCAAAGATTGTGTCCCTGGGGTTTTGTAAAGCCTCATTCACAGTTATAATGGTGTATAAATTAAATAAATAACGAGAAATTATGAACTCTGGGAATTTTATTCTGCATTTATCAGGACTTTACAAGTGAGGATTTACATATTTTTAAAATGGATTTTTTAAAAGATCTTCCAGAGATCTGGTTCTCTCCTCTGTCTTAGAAATTAGGAGATGCCTTTCAAATGCAGCAACTATTTAGGTAAAATAATAACAGGAAAAATCAGGTTGGTGTGGTGACTGGTTGAATAATAAATCCAGGGTTATTCCACTCTTCTCATTCTTCTGCATGGTTTATGTATAACTGCTTCTGAGACAAGCAGGTTTTCATCCATGGTAAAGGGCATTAAGATGATGGTATTTTAACTACTGCATTAATTATCTACTCTGAGCAAGGCTAGACAAAACAAACAGTAGGAATAGAACAGAACTTGATGCCTTAGTGAGCAAAATTCATTTAAAGATGCCCAAACCAGAAGAGTACAGATTAGGTGGCTTGGGCTGCAATGTAATAAAAAAGACTTCTGTGCTTAGAAGGTTTAGAGAATCATGAAACAGTTCAACAAAAATTAATATTTTATATATTTGGCAGTCCTAGCCACTCATCCCACATGAATCCCCTAAATGCTGGAGCAGGGGCGGGGGGATCATGGCCACAGCAAGAAACACACTGTTGGCAGTAAAAAGCCAGTCTTAGAACAAAGCCAGTCTATGCTAAAGCTCTGTATGCTATACCTTTTTTTTTTTTTTTTTTTGCATGTGTGTGCGTGCATTCATTTTTTTCCTTTTCAGGAGGAAGCGAAAGGTGGGAAAAGTGAAAATTTTTCTTTCAACAAAGAAGTGTGTTCATGCAAACGAGCAGTCAGCCTGCTCTGAATTCATCTGCTCACTGAGCAGCTGAAAGACCTCAGGAGTCTGCTGGGCTCCCACACCTGGACCTGGCAAGTTAGTGAGAACACAGGGTGACTTGAGTCTGTAAGAATAAAAGACAAACACTAGCGTGAGTGCCTCTTTCCAAGTACCCCAATGTACACCTACAGTAGGTAAAACACAGCAACGAAGTAAAATAAGTCAGCTCTGTTATTAGAAATGTTAATTGTCCTGGCTGGCCTTCTGGCCTTAAAGACCTGCACCTTCACAAGCCTGTAAGGTGAGAGGTCTGGTCCCCACAGCCTAAGCACGTAATTACAGGTGGATATTCCCCATCCTTCAAGATGCAAACCCAAACTCATCAAATGCGTAATTTTTCTCTCTCTTGTTTTTTTTTTTTTTTGGTTAACAGAACTAAAACCTGCAAAGGGAACAGCATGTGAAGTCAACTCTGTACACTAAGATGGAAAATGCACTGAATTGCACAGAGTTAATAACATGCCCTAAAATGGCCATTCACCCTCAAAAGACATTAGCATGTAATAGCAGCTGCTTATTCTCTGAGTGCAGACGAATATTGGAAAGAGGTGCTGAGAGGCTTTGTCCTAGAATTACATGTCACTGGTTTAAATGTGATGTGTGGAAATTATTTTAATTGCCCATATTAATCCAGGGCTGAAATGGTCCAGTATTGTTAGGAGTGGTGCAAATGTCTTTCTCTGGTCAGGGTGTTGTTTGAAAAGAACATGTACATATCTGAATGTCTAGAAAGCCTCACCACAAAATAAAACTAAAAACCAAAGAATCACCCCAATAGAATAGCTTTGAAAAACATTAGCTAGTTAATGACAGTTTTTGACTGTCATATAAAGATGCAATTTCTTACAAGTATGAGCACTGAAAGAGCAAGAACTGTTACTCTTGAGATAAATGTTACAGTTCAAATGTCACAGACTATATTACAGATATTCACAATTGGCTCTGAGATTTAGGAAAAAAAAAAAAAAAAGACTTACACTGTTGTATGAAGGTTGGCAATGATCACAGTGCTAATGACCATGAGAGAAATACAAGATTTTTTTTTTTAAGCATCATTATCTAGTGGCCTTGAGTGCTAATCAAAACAAGGACTATAATGCCTGCTTTAATGGGGTTTGTCTCAGTAATGCTCCTAAATGCAATAAACTACACTAAATCCAGACAAGCTACAAAGAGAGACAAATGGCAAAACAATACACTGAAAACTTAAAGATTCTTTTAATCTATTATTAACTGAGTTACCATCCATGACAGTCACAGTTAACTGTGGTTTTGTAATCCATTTGCTGAATTGTACAACTGAAATAGAAATGTTGCTGTCCTTCTGTTTAAAACAACAGATTAAATAAGGCCCACATTAACCCACAAAATGGCCTGGCAAAGACCATACTAGAACAGGCTGCCTATCTATTTTCTTCTTTAAAATTCAGGAAAGCAGCTCCTAGGGAGTTTTTTCTCAAAGAAGAGGGAATCTGACCCCACTGAGGTAGAGGTAGTCCTGCACATAAGCAGGACTACCTCTGTGCACCTCAGGAAGGATGCCCTGGGAAGACAGAGGACCCCACACTCTCCTTCCCTGACCCAGTGCTGCAGGGACAGACACTGATACCTGCAGTCCTTGGGTCATCCTCCTAATGTTTACAGGAAGAGGCACTGAATGCCAGGAAGATCAATCCATTGCCATCCTCCTCCTCCTCCTTGTTCCTTTGGCCTTGCTTATCCTTCCTCTGCATATGCTGACCCAATGCACGGACATGCTGAATGTCTTCAGCTTGATACCTCAGAGGATCAGTTACATTTGAATCCCTCAAAAGCAAGTAAATAGCTTTTCTGAAGCATCCATTTTGCTGTATTTCTCACACTGCGATGGGAGGATCCACAACAGCTGAGAGGGAATGCAGGCTATAGCATTTTGGGCAGATCCTTGGGGAAAAGGATTTAGCAATAAATGTATCCAATTTAGTGATAAAATGACAGCCAAGGTATAGAGGTAGTGACACTTTTAGATGCAAGTGTGAAATATTTCCAGGGGTCCAGTCTTAAAAGGATGGATTAGCTCTTTGTTCATGGTATACACAAAATGTAGGATCATGCATCTTATCTTGAGGAAATTTTCAATAAAGGTCTTTACAAACTGAAGCGGTAGCTTAGGGAACATAAAATTTATTCTGTAATTAATGAGTTCCCCCCAGTATTACAGAGAAAAAATTCCTATAGTTTTATTGCTTTTGTAAAATACTTGTTCTCGGCTCTGAAGGGACTGTGAAAGGTCAGAGGTGTTGAATATACATTTATATGATTTAAAAAGTACTGGTAGATGAGATGTGCTGTGTAAATATAAAATATTATTAGAGCATACTCTCTTTAATTCACATACACTGAAATGAAATTGGCTGTGCCACAAGAGCAAAACTAAGCACCCGAGTCAGTCTGATGACAGCAGATTGTCCAAGGCTACTGACAGTCCAAACAGCACAAGTATAAATTAATTTCACAGACATTTACCTAACGCTGAAAGTTATCGCTCTTCGTTTGGAACTGGTTATATGTAGATATGTATGTGAAGACTGTGTTACATAGAAATGACTGGACAGGCAAAGAACATGGACTGCTCTGTACCATGATGATAAAGTGGCTTCTGACAAAGCTGCAGGCACAGGAGCAGTAGCCCATCCACCTTCTGCAGAAAGTCTGCCTTACACAAGTCTGTTCTCACGTGTATGCCAGAGATGCTTGGGATGCCATGGTCCTCACGTGCTTTGTGAAGTCACACTCAGGTGGCACCTTCAGCCTCAAAATATGCATCCTGTTTACCCTTGCCTTGACAGAGGCTTCCAAGTTTCCCTTGTAGATTCGAACCTTGAGATTTGTTCACTTCCAGCTGTATCTATCCAAAGAGGCTTCCTAAAAAACAGTCTCTCAGAGAACTGGGTTGGAATGAGTTGAACTGGACTAACAGTCCCATTCCCTCTCAGGGAAGCATACTTTTATGCTTTCAACCCACTTTTTGGGATTGATTCCAATTTCTCTTTTTCTTCTGTCCACAATAGTCTATATTTTAACCCTGCAATAAATAATCATTTTGAAGTAGATTTCAAAATATTTTAACAGCTGGAGCAATGACATTCTTACTCGACTTTACTGTAAATGGAAAAATTCCCATTCGCCCCCTCAAAGAGAGAGATTGCAGATCATATTCTGAATTCTTTTAAAAACCTTGGGCAAAAGATATCATCAGCACAGTCTGTTCCTCTTCACATTATTATTCCTATTATCATAGATTCTTTTATCTAATTCCCTTCCGCCCTGAAGTTTACAATCTCCTTCCAAAAATTTTTCAACTACACTTCCCTTCTCTTAAATTCCCTCTCTCTCATCAGCTTTCAAATAATGTGATTTTATTTTAGAAGAATGATGCTGTGAATTCAGCACTACAGAGCGATCTGTTCCTACCTTTTTCCCTGTGCTAAAACATAGAATCTAATTTTAGATCCTTTTTTTTTTAAAGGGCACAATAAAGCCCTATAGCAAATGTGTATGAGCTTCCTGCTCATAAACGAAAAAAAATTAAGTTCTTACTTTTGACTGTATTCATGCTTTCCCATGAAAACTCATACATCTGTCTGGGAGATAAAGGAGATTTGGATTATCTGTATTCAAGAGAATAATTACAAGAAGTTACTGCACAAAATGATTAGATTTTCTAGCAACTCAAGTTTGATTCTGTGATAATGTTAAAGTTATTCTCATCGATGCAAAACACTTCTCAACCACACAAGAGGGGCTCTTAATTTCCTCTGGACCGAAAAAAATGCCACTGCATTTTCTCTTCACTGATGACATTTAATATTTGGTTTCTTCTACTTTCTTTAGATAATTTACTAGATTTGCTCATTTGGCTATAGCTAAACTGCTGTAGTAGTGGCAGACGATAACACTTTTAAGGCTACACTATACATGACTACTCTTTGCTCCAACTGAGAGCATTTAACATCTGGGAGCTACCCTTCCCATTTGTCTTTTCTTTGTGTTTTCAGTTCTCCTTTCCTATCAAGCAGAACAACAAAAATCATGATGGGTTTTTAACCTAGGGAATGACAATTTTAGCTCTGAGGCCTATGTGTAGATGTAAATTTCCAGCTGTTAGAACAAAGAAATAGCAAATGTGAGGCAGATGTTAATATATTATCCATTGTTGGTTATACAAGGAAAAATCAACTTTGAAAAATCCCCCAGCTATTCCAGTAACGAAAGCTTACTTGCTTGGGTATTTACATGTACCTGTGCCTTCAGAAATAAGATCTAACCAGTTTCTTGCAATCCATGGAGTCTAGACAAATCCTCTGTGTCAGTTCTTCCTCTTTAGACATTAACAATTCATGGGCTAGAACATACAGCCAATGAAATCATCTCCAGATGTTCCTTCTGCTTAGCACTCTGATGATCACCCAAAGACCATTTACTGCACTATGAAGTCGAGTGGAATCTGGGAGGATTCTGGATCCTACGCTGTTTTTCAGGATCACATTCAGTACCAAAAGTTAAACCATGTGCTTGGTTTCTATCAAGCACCACTTGAACATAAGTCTTCACACACTTATGAAGCCAGTTTAGGCAGAGCTAATGAGCTCTGAGCTCCCTAAGAACTCTGCTCTCCTTTGAATTCACCAGCTGAAAAAAACACAGGACACCTGTGAAGGCAATAAGGTGCTTCTTGCTGTATCTAGTATATTTGTTGCTTCTACCATCTTCTAACCCTTGAAAACTTCTGAATTGACTGTGCTGGCATGGTGAACACAACTCATAATCAGTGGCATGAAGGAGCATGGATATTGAGAGCATATTTACAAGTTTACGTTTCCCTCCAGAGAGTCTCCAGCCTTTGTTTGGCCCTCACCACAGCACATGTCTCATAATCTTCTCTCTCTCATCTCTCATCGTCCTCCCCATAGACCTTAGATCGCCCTGAATCCTGAAAAGTCCTTCATCCTAACATTAATACAGCAGCAACTTCCAAATGCCTTGTGTCAGGCACATTTGTGTTTGTAATTCCTTTCACACTAGGCAATTCATTAAGGGCTCTGTTTTGATTACCAAAATGTGTGAACACAATTTTGTATCTCATCTATACAGGGTCACTCTTATGTCAGCTCATTTCTGACTGTGACAGTCTTTTCCCATCCTAAAGGCAAAACAGTGTTTACATTTGGTTAGTTAAAATATTTACATTACACATTCAAATGATGCATTTTCCCAGTGACAGGGCTCTCCCTGGTATTTCCTCCTCTACCTACTATGCAGCGGAAATGATTAAGATGAATATTCTGGGTATCTCTAAACAAGCAGATTAAGGAAAACATGCAGCACAGCTACACTATAGTAACACTGCTGGACTTTCTAATACGCATGCAGGCTGTGTGAACTGCCTAGCACTGCATGAAAGCCTGTCCTTTAGGACCCCAAATCAGAAGAGTTCCACATTTTCTCATCAATATATTTCAAATAGATTCTTCATTTATTGACAACTTATTTGGTCACTCAGTGCGTGAGGTAAAGCACACGCCCCGCGAGTAACAATAGTGCTGTTTGTTGATCATCAGTCTGCCTGTAGATAAAAGCCTCGAGTGCACCGTGTCTGCAGGGGAACAGAGACAATGGGGGCTGCTACCAGACAGAGAGGAGTGGGGAAGGAAAGGTGACACTGAAGCTGGCAGGGAAAGGCCACAAAGTGACAGTATTTCTGGTAATCAGAAAACACACTGCATGCTCCTGTTTTAATGTAACACAACCAAGTTGAATAAAACACTGCAAGTGATGCTGCACCAAGAGGTCCTCCGGCCACACAGCATGAGCCTTTCCCCAAAGGGACAGTCTGAGCCTTGCAGGAGAGAAACTGAAATTCAGCATCATTTAAGACATACCATCATCTACACAGTAAATGGTTAGTCTTGCTCATTTGTTACTACCAAACAACCGAGAACCACATGCAAGCCTCTCTGAGGAGAAATTAGATAGTGTAGCAACTTCTCACACAGAAACTGTGTACCAATGCAAAATTAACAACACACTTTAGGTGTATTCCCTACCTTATAACATCATCCACACAGGTCTTCATACAGGCTCTCCCAGTGAGGAAGCAAAAGCTTCTGGACTGAAAAAACAGTGAAGCACTGGTTAGGATATTATCTCAAAACCCCTGCCTGTGCTTATACCCATCCCAAACTCTGCTGCATATTTTTGTTTACAGAAACATATACAATAGACTGAAGTCAGCTTTGCCAGCAAAAGCTATTTACTTTAAATTGACCCTGCCCTTTTAGTGTCATATACTCTGGAGGAAATGGGTTGTAAAAGTCTCTGTATAAGTGAACAACATCTAGCAAACAAACATTATGTGGGATTATTTTGTGGGGGAGATGTATTTACTCCACTTTTTTAAACTAACAGCAAATGAAACTTTGCCAGTTAAAACCCATCACTAAAGTAAGAGGCTCTATACCAGTATAAGGCAGTGTATTCAAAATAATGAATAACCAATTTTGATTTAACTTAACACATTTATCCACATATATTTTTATTTTCTAATATTTGCCTTTAGTAAAGCATCCACTGAAAAATTGTTGGAAATTGCAACCCCCTTAAACATTATGCCTTCATGTTTTTGCTTATGCAGACAAGCTCCGATTTGGGATTTCCACATTTGCTTGTCCCCAACAAGCTGAAGAAATTAATTGAAAGACAGAGAATCTAATATAGGGTCTCACTTGTTTCTCTCATGGAGGTAATGACCATAAATATCTCTAATTCCATAGGTTAAAAACCTATTAGGCATGTCTAAATATGCTTACTGTTTCTTTAAAATGTCCTTCTTTACTGTAGCAGGTCTTGTCTGGAACCTGTCTCCCTGATGCAAAGAGTATCATCAAAATGATGATGCCCAAATGGCAGGATGTGGAATTCAGCATCATCCAAGCCTGCAGCCCAACCAAGGAAGCTGAGGACTGGGGACACTGGGAACCCTCAGTTTCCCTCTCCCTCAGTGAGGAGAGGCAGAGAAAGCCCGCATGGAGGGAGGGAGCAGGCTCGTTACCTGCCTGCCTGGTGCCCAACTCAGCCCCACCATCAGGCAGCCTGAGGGGTGCGTAGGGATTAGTGGGCAGGACACTCCTGCAGAAAGGGAATACCCCAAATCCCTGGGCTGAGTGGGCCAGGTTAAACACAGATTCTGCATTTTGAGCCAGCAGCTAGAAGTGTCAGTTTTAATTCAGCACTTTGTAATGCGATTTCCTTTGGCCATCCTAGGGAATACAGAGTTTGCAGCTCCCAGCCTTTGGCTGGCCAGCTCACAGGGCCCCGCCGTTTTTGGCAGAGGAACGTTCAGGATGATGGGCAGCGGCTGCCGCTGTCACTAGCAGGATGTTTTCTGGAGTTTCTCCTACAAGGCAATGTGTTTATTCTTTGAAACAGTTGCTCCCTAAAGATTAAAACTGAACAGGAGTACAAAAGCAGTGTGTGTCCTCGGGGGCTGCTACGTGCCATCAGGCAAACAGGAGGTACAAGCTGTGTTCTCCCAAAGTACACAGAACAAATGGTGCTGCACGGGCAGAACTGAGTAAAGTTCTTCAGTACACAAACTGCACTCTCCCCATTTTAACCTCTTCCTCGAAAAAACACCTTTCAAACATCACTTGTGTCATTAAGAGCTCTAGAGCTAGAGTTGTGTGGGGGGTCTTCAATGGAGCTGAGCCCATTCAATCCAAAAGTGTATCAGCCTGGGCACACAAAATGAGCAACAGCCACAAGGCTTGTGCTTTTAAGACCATGTTCGTTATCATCCCCAAATAGCTGTGCACACTCTTAAAAACAGACTTAACAACCACAAAGAACAGACAGCAATATGAACAGCAAACACTCGGACAAAATACATCTTTACTTAGAAACTAATAAAAACAATCATTTAAAACCCACTAAAAATAGGATTGAAGTACTAAGAGCACATGAGAAATACCGGCACAACAATGTAAAATCTGTCTGGCACAGTCTGTGTAACCACAGTTATTGCAAAGTGGCTGGAAAAACAAATGCAACAATGATTTTTCTTTCTGTTGAGGTATATGGAACAGATGTTAATTTTTTTACCACAGGATGCTTTGTACTCCAGGGAGTACCTTGAGGGGTGAGGAACTGTCTCTGGTAATAGGAAGAAGTATTTACCTTGCCTAATGGCTATATGTCAACATATTTCTATTAGCAGAATTAATTTAATATTGCATATAAATAGTAACTTTTGGCTTAAAAAGTAAGATGGAGAAAGAAACTAGACAGTCTTTTCTTCCTCTGATAAAAACACATACAGATTTTCTTATAACTGGTAACACAAACTAAGCCCACATAAAGGGGAACACACAAACTTCAATAACCCTCAGCACGATGCCACCATGAAGCTTTATTCTCCCAAGGTGTACAGAGGACTTCATAACTTTCCTCCCTGTTGTATCACTTTTATTTTAATAAACAACCAAATAGCAGCAATTGCCACTATCTTATGCTATTCTAAAGATAAAAATATTACCTTTGATTAACAAGGATTCCTCATCCTAGACCCTCTTTGCATTGTGCAGAAGATACCAGGAGAAGCTGTTTTAGCAGTGCTCTAAAACTCCCTCGGGTGTTAATGCAGCTCTCGGAGCTTTGCCCCTGCTCCCGGCCGCTGCCCGATTCCGCATGCAGGGCGCAGATCCCCACCTTCCCCGGCTGCCAAGCCGGGCACAGCCCGAACAATGCCGCCTCTGTCAGCCCGCCGAACGAGCAGTGGCACAAAGACACGCTCATCCACAGCCCCGCACTTCTCTTTTCTTGTTCTCCTTCTTCTTGGAGTACAGGGTGATGAGAACGAGCGGGAGAAAAATGCTTCTGTATTTATGATAAGCCAAAGCTCCGCTGTGTCCAGGAGTGAGACAGTGTCAGCGCACGACGGGCACCCCGGAGCCTAGAGGGGAGATGGAATCTGCACAGGCAAGAGCACTCCCTGCCTCGCTTCACACATTTTTGTTTCGGATCCGTGGGTGGTTGCATGAGCAAGCAGCCGGAATAGGGGAGGAGTTAGACAAAATGCAATTTAGGACTTGGAAGCCTTGTCTGCCTTTTCGAGAGCAGGACGAAGAGGCGAAATCGCTGTGCGCTGACAGAGCAACGTGCCCTTCCCACCCCGCCTGCTGCCACCTGCCTCTCCAAACTTCCCTGGATAGCGCCTCTCCCTGCCCGGGCGTGATTCCCGGAACAGAGCACAGACACAGAAGCTGCTCTCGACCCCCCGCTAACCGCACCCAAGAGCCTCTGAGCATGCTGGCTGTTTGCTCCTGCCCCTCAGCATTACCAGCTTAATTTTCAAGGAGGCACGATGCTTCACGATCTTCATGAGCAACCAGAGGATGAGACAATAAACTACATCCTCAGCAGATGATTACAGCTGTCACTAGGCAGAGGAGAAGACAGCCGCAGCTTAAATCTGAGTTTTCTGCAAAGCTTTCCTTGGAAATCAGGCAAAGCCAAAAGCCCTTTTAAAATCAGATGTCCATAGTTTTCTTGTTTTGAAAAGACTGTCATGTCCATGTATTTCATGCAACTTCAGCTTTGTTTTCTTTCCTATGAGAAAACGAGAAGCAACGTCTGGCTCAAGATGAGACAGTGATGATCCCTGCTGAAACCAATTAGAATGTTACAGTTTAACTCAAATATTCCCAAGCCAAGCTCTTCGATAGACGTGAGATGTTTCATGTTCCTCCACAACATGTTCCTCCACATTAACTACACTTCAGATCTTAGAACACTGCAAGCGAATGGAGCAGCAAGCAACAATGTGTTTTCTTCCTGAGGTAAATACCAAGGGACACACAGCCCTTGGGTGCAGCACAGCTACGAACTCATTCCAGTCCCTGATGAACCATCGCAGCCTTACAGTATTTTCCCATGCAATTAGCATTAATTGGTGACTTGCTGGCAATCTCCCAGGGGCTCTATCTCACCCTTTTAGCCAGTCCTACCAGATCAGCCTTGAGATGATCATCAGGGCTAGGCAGCCATCCTGCTGCCCCACCTCTCAGGGCTCTTTCTTGCACTTAAATTTTTGGGGACTTTGGCAAGGGTTATCTTGAGTAACAAACAATCAAAGATACACCTCTTCCAAATTAATATATTTGAGTTTGTAACATGAGACAGCAAAGTAAGAGGGTGACTTCTAGAGGGAATTTGTAAGCATTTTTTGAAAATATGTTGTTTTCAAAGCATTTCACTGAAGCTAAATAATTTTCAGGACAACTGAGCAGCAGTGCTCAATTCAGTGTCTGGATAGTAACAGACCAGTAAAACTCTTTATCTTATACTCAAAATTAAGCTGATATAGGAAAGCTATAGGTGAGCAATCACCTCTTCTAATTTTATTCTTTTATAACAATTCTTAAGGATACTATTTCCTTTTATCTGTTAATAAGATAAAATCTGTCTTAAGCATCTTGTCAAATGGACTTAAGCAGGATCAAGAGTGCTTTATACCAGCAGAGCCCCACAGCTCCATGGCAATAAATAAAATCAGACATTCTTTGACTGAACACTGTAAACATCTAGAACATATTTTAGAGTAGCTTCCAGGGTCAGTATCACAGTATGAATCTCTTTTTGCAGAATTAAGTAAGTAATCTCAAAACTCCATATACCACTATTATTTAAAAACCAGTGCTGAGGCAGTTATTCAGGGTCAAAAGGATGCCTGAAGAGAGAACTGTGTGAGGTCACCCGACATACACCATCCAAGATCTAATGGTAAACATCGAATGGTAAAATACATTAGGAAATCCTTATGGCCAGAGGCAAGCAGAACTACTTCAACTAAAACAGGTCAAGTATAATCAAGAGCAACGTCCAACAGGCCAGCTTTATCCCTCCTCCCTTTGCTGCTTCTCCTAAGTTTCCAGTCCACATAAATCCTTGGCATTACTCTTCTCATATTACTTTTGTCTTTTACTGTATAACATTTAGAAACCACAACATGACACCAATAGATGCCTAAAAAAAAGTGTATTTTGGCTTGGAGGTAGTTAAGAACAGTGAAGATGGTTATTTCTCTTGGAAATGTTGAGTCTAGAGTGGAGGAGCCTCCCTGTACCATCTCACTCCACCTCTAACAAGTCATGCCTTTAGATTTTACTTAAGGGATCATGTACTTAGTGTACACAAACTCAAATGTGAATGCCAAAACTCATAGTCTTTACACCGATCAACAGATGTAGAGAGATTTATCACTTACATATCAGTGGTTTATATGACACGGTTTATTGATTTTTTTCTTTGGAGATCCTTCTCTTTCTGAAACTTTGTGATCCTACCTGATTTTCATTTTTTTAAAGGCCTTACTGTCTTTTTTTTCCCACATCTATGGCAAATAAAGACCCAGATATTATTTGTCAGGGTCACATGAAAAATGAATACTTTCAGACTACTCTCACAAATATTTTGGAAGTACAGAAGAAAACCTCACTTTCACTGGTGTAATTTCACAGCAATTCCATTAACTTGCAGTATCTTTCATCCATCTAAAATAGCCCTCACCTCTATCTCATACATCCTTAGCTCTCAGAGAATATAAAACCACAAGGATATTACCCAGGGCAGCTTAGGTGGCAGAAGAATTCTCTCTTTCAGTGGAGGGATGGATTAGGGAACCACAGAATGAAAGTTTCAGAGAAGATCTTTTCCATAAAATCATGCAAGAGGAAGAAGCACAGCACACATGCTATGGCAGGGACAGAAAGATGCCATATGTGTCTTTGGAGGTGTAGAAAAACTATTAGATTTCTTAGAATAATGCTATTCTGAAAAATCTGGTTTGCTTACAGGATTTTAAAACACACAATGTTCAGACTCCCACTTGATATCTACAACTAAGAGAAAGAGGGACACAACATTCCGTTTTATGAAAACACAAGGCCAAGAGATTCTTTCTCCAAAGAAGTATGCCAAGACTTAGTCACTGCCATTCTAATACCCTGATAGCAAATTCAATCTTTACAAATACAAAGCAAACATCTTTAAGCAAATTATGAACATCTCTGGCCATACAGATAAGACTTACACTTGTAAATTACTTCTCTAAATAGGTGTTATATCAAATCTCCAACAAGTCCAGGACAGATGTGTTCAGCCTGCACTAGGTGATAATGAAGCCTGAACCCGAGAGATCTTAGTTAAATTTGGATTAGCTGTTGATGAAAACCAATTTGATAACACTGCTTATTCTAGACCTCCCTCAATTACAGTTTTTCCAGTCAAACTTGTCACTGCTATTCCTTCTTTCCAAGAGCATTACTTTCAGTGACAGTTTTATTTGTAGTGTTACGTGGCATTGGTACATGCACCTCATCAGGTCCTACTTGCCTGAGACAAATCCTGGCTCACACCAGGTCCTCCCCATCTATGGGAGACTAAACACAGAATTACACTTAATCCAGCATCACCTCTTGCTCTGGCTGGGAGCCTGTCAGAGCTGGGAAGTGCATATCTCCTATGCATGCTGAAGACAAACACACACCAGACTGCCCCTGCTGCTAAGACGTCTGTATTTCATTTTGAGCTATTGATCAAACTGATGTATTTTACTTGGACACAGATCATCTGGGTCTATGCTCTGTTCTCTGCTAAAAGCTCTTTAACTCTTCACTAACTCAGATCATGTGGATTTTTAGCTTGGCATAACTTGCATGTGTCCAAAGCCCCTTCTCAGAGCAGTCAAGTCAAAGCCTCACAAAGATCTGACATCTACCAATACAATCTAAGTCTAATATTCTGTACTACAAGAATGCAAGTAATTTTCCTAAATAATTTTTCTTATGGAAGTTGGTTTGCAACATTAGAGTAATTACAAACTATTACACATCCAGCAAAGTATTTGAGAATAACTGATGTCATTTGCAAATTTATTTCTCACCTGTCTGATAAGCACTGATAGTGGAACTGAAACTTTCACCTCATCTGAGGTGAAAGCATTTGAGCATGGCTCTTTGGTTTCCATTTGTAGCAATCAGAACTTCCAACTGTTTTTTCACCCACGTACTTGATAGATTTGGTCTTGTTTCCTCCAGACAAAACCAAATGTATTCAATCCATTACAGTCAAGACTAACTACTTGCATATGGTTTCCTAATGTTACTCATTAGGACATAGATGGCTTCAAATGTGCTTCCTTCGACTTCAGCTGTCTTTTATTCCTCCCTGCAGCTTGCTCATTTTTGTTAAAAATGGAGAAAGAAATCAAATTACTAGGTTTTCATTTTCCACTCTTCCTAATATTCAAATTTATGTCATTTATAAGGCCCAACTATTCTTTGACAAGAGCTTTTTACACCATTTAACAGGACCAAAATCTTGAATGAACAGAGATTTTCTTTTTTCTTTAATCCTCTCCTGCATCCACCCACTCTTCCTATTTTCCACTTCTTAATTAAATTTCAGGTCAAAGATCTTTCTGACTCAAGATGTCCAAATGTTTTCAGACTTGGTTTAAAAATTGCACAAATTCATTATCCTATATTGTCGTATCTAACCAGGAGAAACTCTCCTGAATTATTTGAATATATGGACAAGATCTGATTATCTAAATCAAGTTGCTAAGCTCTAATGCACAAGGGAATATATTTTTTTAAAAAAAAAAAGTCAAATATGATTAGAGTATGCTCAAAATAATTGATCAGACTATAAGATACTAGTGGGCAGAGGATCTGGAAATGGAAGTGGCACCACTCTAATCAGGAAAACAGCCACCAGAAGATATAAATCTATTTATGAGGGTTTAATTTTGACATTATAAGGGCAAGAGACAAAAGAATGACATCCTCCTGTAATTTGTTTACAAGCTGCGATAGAGAGAAGCTTTGTCACTACTTCATCACCATCCGTGAGTGCTCTGCATCTCGCCTCCAATGGCTGACATGCATTTCTGAGTCCTGGTCCTGTCAGACCTGTTTGAATTATCCCAGTTTTTCTGCCATGAGTGGTGGCATCCTACTCAGCAAAAGCATAGCAGATAAAACTGTTTGTGCTCAGGAAATTGCATTATATGAAAAGTAATTATGAAGATGTGATTTTCTCTGTACAAGCATTTGCACAAACTATACAAGCCCTCTTGCCACAGACACTGTCATGCAGAAACTGTGGAAGCACATTTAAATATTGCATCTGCGATAAAGGTGTCCACAGTATTTATTTATTCATAAAANACAGAACATAAAAAAAAAAAAAAAAGAAGAAGAAGAAAAAAGAAGAAAAAAGAAGAAAAAAACCTCCACTCTTATAAATCTTTGTTTAACCACAGTGAATTGAGATAGTGTTAATTTTAGAGTTTAGTTTCAGGAAAAACAAGTTGGGAAGTAGACTGTCAGCTAACAGTTCTTGGGCTCTTTGATTATCACTATATCTTTCACAGTGAAAACTGGATTAAAAATCAGGAAAAACAAGACGGACAACCTTAGACTCATTCTAAACAAAAAGCTGGTTAATTACATCAAACATTTTTTAATGCAAGTAAAGCTCTTTGTGCTGTCCTCCTAAGTACCCACAGGACAGAACATCGAGCTAGATGCCCCAGCAGCACCTGCTTCACGTGACTGGACCAAAATCTATCAGTACTGGCCAAAGTTTGACCTATGTTTCTGGTATAAAAGAAAAAAAATCCTAAAGGATCTGCTGGCCCCTCAGATTCATACAGCTTTTGAAGCAGGTGAACAACAGCTCAGTAAGAGATGGTGTTTACACCTTCTTTCCACTATTGTTGTTGTGGGACTTTACGCTTTCTGCCTGGGCTCCACACTACCTGTGAGCGATCAGACCTGTTTTCTTATCTAATACTGTCCTTCAATACTTTGCTCTCCCTTGGAGATACCTGTCATGGATGGATTGGCACATATCTGAAAGCCTCACCCAAGCTTGGTTCACAAGGCTGAACTGAAAGAATTTAGAGACTAATTAAAAAGGAACTTAAAAGAGCAAATCTTTCAAGTGTCTGATAATGCCAGTACTATGCAAGGGTGCTGCGAAACTGGGCCCTGCCCTGACTTTAAAGTATACTTTAAACAATCACTTCTGAGAGTGAAGTGGCCCAAGAAGCCAGTCTGTGCACCAGGGGAGTTCCGTGTAAGCTCTCAAAGTATCTGCTAATAAAGGCTTTGCCCTGGTCACCCAGCAAGGCTGTGACAGAAGCTGGTTGGCTCAGGTTTTTTTAAATAACTAATATCAACATAGTGAAAGCTATCCTGAGCATCAAGAATAAACTCCAGCTAGCAAGCAGAGGCCCAGCTTTTGGCATGTCCCTACTCCACCAGCCTTTGGTACATGAAAGCCACCTGCAAGAGAGACTTGACCCTGTAACACCAAGGCTCTACAAGAGCATGGCTCAGTAAAGCAGGCGCTGCCAAATGGGGGGTGCTGAGGCAGACCACCACTGGCCAGCCTTCCCCTCCATTTCAGGGTGAGTTTTGCAGGTAGCTGTCTTCTGGCTGCCACCACCTACCACCCTCCTCCTGTGCACAGGAGGTGATACATGGAGTGGACTGATGGACGGAGAGTACAGAGCATCACTGCTCTGACCAGTGTCTCAACAAGGAGAACTCCCCAGAACATTTGTATGTGTCTCTCTTTTGAAAATGACCTTCTAAATCACTCTTCCAGTGAAAACTGAATATGATGTTTAAAGGAAACCTGCAGTAACTTGTGGATGATTTTTTTTTTCTTTTAACTTCTTGAATGTGACTTTTTCATTTACATGAGTGGCTGAGACAGCCAGAGTGTCAGTGTGTGTGTTCACCACCTCCAGACTCCATGCTGGACAAAATGCACTGGAGAAGACAGTAAACAGAATTTCCTATGCCAACTCATTGAGCTGGGAAAGATGCTAGCATAAAACCCTAAATCCCAGAAATGGGATTTGCTTAATCAAGCAAGCTTTGCCAGAAGATGTAATCACACACCACAGAAGATTACATTAGCCTTTTAGAAAAAAACCCACTCTTAACCAACTCCTGAAATTCTGCTTTGGTATTTGCATTAAACCCATGCAAATTGTATGGGCTTCAGCATGTGTTTTCTCCCACACCAAAGCAGCCAGATGGACAGCCAGGGATGTGAGAAAAATATTTTCTGCTAAGCCTGAGGAGAGATGAACAAGAAAAGACGCCCCCATGTGCTTCCCCCCAAGTCCAGTGCATAAATCCCACCCCCCATACTGTGAGCCTGGTTTTCACAGAGCTCCCTTCCTTTGACTGTGGAGAAAGCAGTGGCCTGGCAGCCAGCGGGCAGTACTCCTGCCAGCACCTCAACCACAGCCAGGAAGCACACCCGGGGTGCTCTGTGCTGTGTCAGAGCAGGAAAATGTCTGGGGGTCCCCACCTCCACTGCCCTGCCATCCAGCAAGGCCCTGGGAAGAGGGGTCACCCTGCGGCATAGCCATCAGTTATTGAAACACAGAAGGTGGCTTTGTATAAATAGCTTTTGTTCCACTAAAATCCATCTACACAAGCTTGCTTCCTTCCTAACAGTTGTTAATGGATTTCATTACAGTTTTTCTCCTTTTTTCATGTACATTCCTCCCTCCACAAAGAAGGCATCGGAGCAGCTGCAGCCAGCTGTGGCTTCCCCACCGGGACCCTGACTGCTGCCTCTGAGACACCAGGGACAGTCCCGTGGTGATGGAGAGCATCTTAACTGCAGACAAGATTGCTTACTGCTGCCGTGGGAATCCAGGCAGCAAAGTGCTGCTCACATTCCAGCCAGGGACAGGATGAGTGTGTCTCACATGCTGCAAGAAGGAGAAGCACTTCATTTGAATTCAGTGGGGCAGAAGAAACAAATTCATCATGTAGAATGTTTAGGAAAGCCTCAACCCCTCTGAAGTGTTTCAGGAATAATGTTCAACAAATGGTAATTGTACCTTCCCCATCTTTGCTTTTACTAACTGAGGAAGGGAAAGACAAAACATTCATTCTCCTTTTCCATCTTTTTTAAAATCCATTTTTTGTGTGGCTGTTAGCATCCTCTCTGCATTAAATACCAGAATTCACCATGAGTCAAAGCCTGATTATCTTTGCTTGGACCAATCTCCTAGGAACATCAGCCTGGAAAGCACACACTGGGAAACAAATCAGTAGTTCCTGACATAGGAAGCATCTCAGCCAATAATCCCAATCAGGCCAACTAATGTGGATCTCTTTATTGTTTTACTTCCCTAATTCTACAGAACACAAAGAAAGTGCACTCAAATAAGGGTATTTCACATGTGCATGTCTGGTATTTTACATTTTACATGGGTTTCAAAACTGAAACCCAGACGTTACGAATGTGAAATACCAGACATACAGATATTCTCCAAGTGATCCTATTAGGACAGAGCTGTAACTGGGCTGGCAGAAACACTTTCAAAAATTACATATCTTGCACAAACAGAGAAATCTTCTCTCTCCATCAGGCAGCTTTTACTGCTCAGTTAGTTGGTTTTTTTAACTTCAGTCTTTCAATTAATTCCAAATCCTGATAAAACTTATTTTGCTTGGTCATAAGCTCATAAAACACAAGAAGAGCTTAATGAAAAAATGTGAATAAGTTAGGCAGTCATTTAGATATTTGCTCATTTAAATAAGGGGCATTCTTTGCATTAATTTAATGTTGTCAAGTAAGGACAGGAGGCATCAAATGCTTTGGCTTTAATGTAGCTCCTTACTGATATAATAATAATTGCCAATGGCAAGGAAAAGGAAAAGGAAAAGGAAAAGGAAAAGGAAAAGGAAAAGGAAAAGGAANACTCACCAAGCTATTTGGGGGTTTTATAACAATCTTTAACAGAGGGGAGAGCATAAAAGGATAAAGGCCTGAAGTCATGCCTCCAGGCAAAGTACATATTTACCACTCACTATAAACTACGTGTAAAACCACTATTCATGGATACAAAGACAAGACCAGTCTAGGTCCGCTGTTACCTGTGACCTACCTTCTCCAAATTCTGCTCCGCGCCCCTGTTCTTCAGCCACCCCTTTGCTGCAGCTGCATCCCTGTCCTTCCCCTGCCTGCTGCTCCAGCCCCTCTCCTCTGACAGCGCTAGCAGTACCTCTCACAGCACTGCATATTGCCCGCTTGATTCAGCACTGAATCAACACAACATAAATCCCCCAGGCACACCAAAGCACTGCTACAGTAATGCTTCATCTCTGCTGCAAGAGCATCTTCTAAAATGCCTAGAAAATGGTTTTAGAAGACCATGGTTTTCTTCTTGCAGCACTCTAGCCAGGAAGTGATTAAAACAAAGGTGAAAAATCACAGCAAATAATCTGAAAGACTGTATTCCCATCATGTTTGCCACTTCCAATCCTATTTTTCCTATACAAATCTTTGTGCAGTGGCTCTGCTGAAATCATTAGGAAGGCTCTCGCTTTTGGCAGGTGGAAAAGGCCAGAACCTGATCCCGTGTGCAGGAGCAACACCTCTTCACCCACCCATGAGCCTGCAGTGCTACGTCAGTCCTTTATTTCTCCAGACACACCTGCTTAGTAAGAAGCTTTTATAGTAATTGTTTTAAATACGTTCTGTCCCACACAAGCATGCAGCCAAAAAAGTTTAAACCCTGCTCTTGACATAGTCTTTTTCAATACAGATGGGAGCTCATATGAACCATTTGTCTTTCACATTTGTGTTTTCAGCTTTACAATTTCCACTTGCTCAAGACTTCTTGTCACATCTCATTCTTATTCTAGCGCTAGCCCTAAAAGAGTTACAGAGTTGATTATTTTGATTCAGCACCATCCTCCTATCCTCAATTTGCCTTAACATAAAAAAGGCAAAAGAAACAGCCCTACCCCTCCATATAATCTTATGTTCTCACTAATAGTGTCTGAAGGGCGGATAAATGTGTGAAAACAAAACAGAGCTGCACATGTGCAAGGGGAAGGATTCCTATCACTGCTGAGAGCCCATCTTCTGTGTTCTCCTGACTCAGCAGTAAACTAGAGACACTCCCAAATGGTGAAAATGAGCAAGGAAGTTTGCTTTGCAAACAATTCCCTTTTAAAACGCATTGCAAGGAACTACTTAGTAGTGTTAAAGTTTTTGTATCTCAAACACGCAATTCTCTACTGAAAGCAGATAATGTTAAGTACTGGAAAATGAAGCGGCTTAAGATTATACACAGTCAGTTGGGCTTTCTCTAAAGAAACACTACATAGACCCTTTAGAGCCTGTGAAGCTGAGTTTCTGGAAGCCAAAAGAAGCAGTCTGGAGTAACTGAAGGCTTGTGTCAAAGGACAGCAGCAGGCAGGACCCCACACAATGGGTCTGCATTGCAACCGCGCTAATACCCTTGTTGCATAAAAGGGCAGGAGCAATAAATAGGAATTAAAGGGACGATTAATTCCCAGTGGGTTTTACAGCTAAGAGGCATATTATTGAGGCAGCATCACCAGCCAGGAAGTTTTGATCCCGATGGCTAACTTGGTCACCACTCCAAGCCAGACCCTAACTCTGCAACGTCTCAAGTAGGACACCCTGTGAAAGCTACAGATGAGGCTTCGGAAAGCTAATGTGGAAAACATAGGGCATGCCTCATTCAAATAACCTCATTTGTGGCTTTAGCTTTTGAAAGGAACAAAAATAAAAGCAAAGAAATGACACTAGCAGTGCTTGCCATCACTGTCACAAAGTAGAATCTACTATACAAGCTGAAAAATTATAAATACAAGAGTTTAGGAGTTTAGAAAGAACTAGGTGAAATCAGAGCAAAAATGTGTCTTGCAACAAAGCTATGAAGAGTAACAAACAGAACTGGTAAAAATTACATTCAAAAAATAAAAATACAGAAATCATCAAGTTCAAATTAAAACTACTTAGACTTAGCTACAGGTATGAAAAGAAATACACCTACAAGGAAGAAAATAAAGCAAAATGGACTTAACAAGAAATTTAACTATGCTAAAATAAAGCCACATTAAATTCTGTGCAAGTTGTGAAAGATTCTTTACCCCCCCCACCCCCCTCCCCCTTTTTTTTATTAAATAGTAGAGCTTGCCATCTGTTTGTGAAAAGCACACAACAAGAGTACTGAAGCCCTGAAAAAAATCTAAAAGCCTGCACCAGAAATCTCCATGCTGACTCCGGTATCCCATAGCATAGCCACACCAAGTTCAGCTCTCCGTATGTCACTGGAAGTGTCTCCAAGCAAACCAAGCAGCTCCATGTGGAGAGCTGTGGGATCCCTGAAGACCTCGTGTGTCTCCACCAGCATCGTGCTCCTCACAAACCCCAGCACCCAAGGAACAAATCCTTTTGGCACTAAGCTCACCTAGGGCCTTGACGAAACCATCCCCACCGTCCTGTGGCAATGCATGTCCCCCTGGGTGTGACCCCATGGCGTGGTGTCCCATGGACAGGCCTGCCTCGGGGGCTGCCTGCCTGGGAGGGCTTGCTGGCGGGGAAAAGCCAGAACACACAGAGAAACTGGGACAGAAGTTCTTTCCTCATTCTACCCTCTGCAATGATCTGAATCTTCAGCTTTTCTGGCAAATCGTCACCTTTCAAGTTTTGATCCTCTCCACCCCAAGCACTGCTACTATGAGCACTTCCAGGCTGAGGAGACTGCCACTACATCAATATTCATCAAGGAGATCCTGATGAAAGTTCATTTATTTTTCAGAATTATTACAGTTAATTGGAAACATCTGCTACAACTATCTGTATGCCAGAAGCATCCCAATCTACTAGGCAGTCTCTGCAGGAATACCCACGCTGTCCTTTCTGGATAGGTTTTGCCAACGGCATCTTTATTGTCAAAGAAAAGACACCATAAGACTAATTGGCCAAATGCAGAGTTTAAATTGTCTCTGCTCATTTTCACACAAAGTAGTAACATATGTTGTGCTGTCACAGCTGTGAAAGATATTTTCATCTCCGTGCTGGCTTTTAACTGCTTTCTTGCACTGAACCAGGTCAAAGAGTTTTGGGAACAGTGCTCCCCTCTGATACCCAGTAGCATCCTTAACCTAATAGAGTACTGCAGTGAGAATATCCAAGCACAAGCAATCAACATTTTACACTTGTATTGAGATTAATGCCAATATATTACATGAATGTCAGTACATTATTTAATGTCATGTGAATGTTGAATATTTGTTGAAGTATTTATGTGAATAAAGGATAACTATTTGAATGTCCAGTGGAAAAATGTTCCTGTGGGGATAGAATAGAGCCTAGCTATGAAGTATTTGTGAATTTCAATAAATATTCACTGAGAGCTAGTGAAAATCTGGGCTGGAACTTATAAACAGAGAATTTCTAAACAGGTTGTCAATCATAATGAAAAGTGCATGTGCAAACTGGACTTCCTAAGTTATTATTAGCCTTCTGTTTGACTCCATGGTAATTTTCTTTTTAATAGGCTGAAATGTGAGGCAGGATCATTTTTAGTAAAAAGATTCTGTCAAAATTGTGAATGATTAATGTAAATTGCAATGTCAAATTTATTTTTTTAAGGAAAAAAGATGAACAAGACATTCATATTAAGGAGTGAAGCATGGTTGTATCTCTGCTGAAGTGAGATGAATACTATAGACCTTGCCCATAACAGCTGGAAACTTCTTACTGGCTGTATGAGGCAGCATGATGGAAAAACTTGTTTGAAAGGTACAGAGTAACAACTCAGAACCCCCAAAGACATTTTGAAGCAGATGCTCTTCCCTGAGATGACAGACTAGGAAACCTTGATCAGGGAGAGGAAAAAAAAAAAGCAAAGAAAAGGAAAAGAAAAAAAAAAAAAACCAAAAAAAAAAAAAAAAAAAAAAAAAAAAAAACAAAAAAAAAAAAAAAAAGCTGATATTTTGAGCCAGATTTTTTTAAAATTACAATGGGTTAAATTTTCACACAGATGGTCACTATGAATTCTCATCCCAAACCAGATTAGAAATAGATTTTCTTTTTACACAAAGAGCAGAAATCAATCTTCTGTAATATAATCTTCTTAAGTCCTTGCATACCCCAAGGGTAAGAAGAACCACAAATTTCTTGTTTAACAGTGTGGGAATGTACAATTGTTTGTCAACACCATTAAGAAGTTTCAAATCATGCTGAAACAACTTGCACACATCAACAGACAGTAAAAATGAACTGTGAAAGGCAAGAAGACCATGTAATGTCTGGATACATATTTTCATTTGGCAGAATTGTGATGCTGATAGTAATAATGCAAAAATAATAAGGTCTCTGACTGAAAGACGAAGTATTCCCTTATTGCCTAGAACAGAATAGTTCCCACACTATATTATAACTGCAACAATAATTAGGATGTGAACTCCTGGTCCAGTTTTCTTCCTTTCATGTAATGAGGTTATGAGGACCTTCATCACTCCATCTCATGAGTTTGAACCAACTGGTTCGCATTTTTGTCTGCCTTCCTCAAGAAGAGGCAATAAGGCAGACTGATTATCAGTGAACATCAAGAGATATTAAGTGAATAAACCCATGAACCTCAGTGTTCAGGTTAAAGTTTGATGCCAGTTAAGAAGTATTCTTGAACCCTCATGATACTGCTATATAAAAATAATACAACTGCTCTGCAATATTAGGCATAATCAAGTAGAAAATTATAGAGTGAAGTGTATGGTCCCTGAGCACATTCATAGGTCTCTATGCCATGAAAAATAAAATCCTTTCACTCATTTGGACTGTGAAGCAGTTTTCTCTCAGAGAAACTGTGGTCAGTGGACAGTGCCGCAGCTTCCTCTGTCCCCTTGGGGAAAGCCCTGATCAAACTTTTCTGGATTCACTGCAGAAATGCAGAAGCTGTACTCACAGGGAAGTGGGAGATGTGCCATTTCTGTTGGTATTAAACAGAACTAGATGATGGAAAGAAAATCACACATTCTCGTCTGTAGCATCAAGTCACTCTTGATTCTCATGTTTGTTGGCTTGCCATGCTGCATGTCTGACACAAAAGACAATCTTACTCTCAAAGCACAGTAAATCAGCAAGTAAAATTCTTGGAATAACAACACTGAAATCTGTCCAATGCTTTCCTAAAAATGCATATTAAATCTGCTTCAGCCATGGAAACTTGATTAATGTGTTTAATATATTTGGAAGAAATAATAATTTATGTCAAGGGTAAACAATGCAAGCATGGAAACTGGGTGAGAATTATATGAAGAGGAAAAAAAAAGAAGCATATGCTTCAGGATACAACCCCACTTCCGATAACCATTGTCATGGCTAATCCAAAAAGCAAGCTTTATGTGCCCTAACTGGAGTAAACTGTCATCTCCACTCATTCCCTGTGTGATAGTTAAGGCAAAACGAGTATTAGCATATGAATAAATGAAACTAATGACTGGATCTTCTGTGAAATCTTAAATTCTGCTTTTTCAAGATTAGGGAGAACAGAAATTGTGACACATGCTTTCTCCTGAAATCCACAGAGCCCAATAAACCTCAAGGGAACGCGTGCAAGGAGGGAAGATGAGCAGCAACAAGAGCAGGGAAGAAGCAGCACCTCCTCTGAGCCAGTGCAAGCACCACAAGCTCCGGTGCAGAACTGCTGCCCGTACGGCTGCAGGCTGATCCCGGGGCCCGGCAAACCACCCACCACATCCTCCTCTGACACTCAAGCTCCCTCCTCAGTGCACCAAGGCCCCCTCCCAATGGCAGTACCCAAGCAGCAGAGAAGCCATGCCTCGCCCAGAGCACAGTGACAGTACCTAAGGGTACCTCTATGTGCCTGCCCTTGGCATCATGTGCTGCTGGAAGGTGGCACAGCAGAGCTCATACTTGCTCGTAGTGTGCCTGGCATGGAAAGTCAACTCGATCAAACAATTTAAGAGCTCCAACCCGACTCTGGGAACTACAAAAACGTGGGACATAGCACTTACCGCACCATCAGGACATGGCTCTCTCTTGTCTTCCAGGATTCAAATTTACATGCTGTAAAAAGAGAGTTTTTCTATTTCTCTGCAGGCAAGCCAATATTTAGGTTGTGCTTATGAGCAGTGATGGCTGATCATCCAAAGAGGAGCAGAAACTCAGCACATTCCCACAGCAGCAAAGGGCCTGGGATAAGCGGATGTGACTGACAACCATCCCTCCAGGAGCTGCAGCGTTTGCTCTCTCTTAAGTCTTCCCCTATCCTGCTGTGCTGCAGCTGCGTGCACAAGAACACATCATCCTTCCCGCTGCTCGCAGTGCACAGACACAGACACCACTGGGGAATGCTTCAAACACGTGGAGGCAGCTAGCAATTTAATTAAAACATCCACACACAGAGAGGCACATGCACATCCCATTCCTCGAGAGAAACACCTCAAATAAATACATGAACACAGGACTGCAAGGAAACTCACAAGTCTCTTCTATGAACTCCATGATGCTCCATCCTAAAGCCCTTTATTTTTACCTCTGCTACACCTGGAAGAGTCCATTAATGAACCTCAGAGATAATCAGGAACTGGTTTTTATTACCTGGCCTCCGCTCAGAGTAAAAAGCACGGCCTTGCACTTTGCACCATTACACATCATGCCATATCTATCACACCAACTCAGAAGAAAACATCCTTGTATAATGCTGTGATCCTCTTCTGAAATGCCAATGACACTTACCTTTGAGTCACCTATAAATTCATAAGAATTCAGTCACCTGTCAAATTCATAAATATGCTACTGCTTATTTATGACAGTGATGGGAAAATACTAAACATATTTCACCCCCTTTGAGGAATTTAATTAGCAGATTCCCTTTGGCCCGACACTCCCATTTTAAGATGAATATTTACATCTCCTCTTTATTCATTCCTCTACATATTTAAAATGTCTTCTATGAATCTTCTTTTTCTCTTGCCACATTGATAGATCTCTATGTGGTTACCACATTCAAATTCTTTATCAAGATTGAGGTGAATCCCATCTATTGCTCTTATTTAGAAACAGAACTGAAGAAGATGAAACAGCTAACCTTGGCAGAAAAATTTTTATCAATAATTTTTTATTTTATCCTATTTTCCACTAGCGTCCCTGACTTTATTATCTTGTTCAACATCTGTTCTAAAATATTAGATACTCTAGAGGTTGGCCTAACAGGCTGTTGCTTTCCCAAATTCACTTCCCCTGGCACCATCTCAGAATCGGAAGTTTACATTTTATATTTCTCATTCTCATGCCCCAGTGTTCAATATATTCATTAGATAGTCTGCAATCTCATGTAACAAGAAATGGCTTTCCAGGGAGGAGCAAAAATGGTTTTTAGAAGTAAAATCTGACGACCTCTCACTGCAAGACTCTAGAAAAGAAGTGATGGATATTGTTTCTCTGCCTTGTTCCTGAAACTGCACTGTTATTTTAATGTTGCACTACACTGGTTTTCTTTAATAGCTAATATGGGAAATGTGGTTCCTTTTAAAGAGGCCTCCCAAATCAAACCTAAAATCAAATACGTCCCCGTAACTTAATTTAATGGGTTAGAAAGGTCAAGAGTCTCTTTACCACCAAAGTACTTGTCCAGTTCTCAATAGGAAATTATATTTCTGTCATCTGGAGCAAACGTGTATAATGCAAATGGCATTCAGAAACTGTACTGCACTTTGAAACTAAACCCACTTCTTGCAGCTGCTGCTTTAAACATCATCAGAGTCTGGAAATGAAACAAAGCCTTGTCTCACTGACATATTCCTGCATTAACATGAACTCTAGCAAGTGAGTTTAAGTGGGTTTGGCCACCAACTGTGGAACTCTGCTGTACATTCCACTGTACACTAGTCTACAGCCTAATTAACAGCCCTTCAAATATTCCAGATATCTGCTAATATTATGCACAAAGATGTAATTAGAAGTGGGTGTGAACACAGATAGGTTTGAAAAAAAAGAGAACAAATGTGCAGCTCCAACTGATATCTTTATTAACTCGTTCTCAGTGGCAGTATCATACACCAGGTTAGTGTAAGGTTAATGCATACCCCACACTGTGACCTTTCTGACTGAATTTAATTGCATCCCTAGCAAGGATATAGCAAAATGATAAGGTGCATCCTGATTGATTTTCTTCCTTGCAGACCACAAGAGCTTGTTTCAACCAAATCCTGCCATTAAATTTACAGCACAACTGCAAAGGAGTTTTAAATTATATACACGCTAATCTAGTATTTGAAACTGTTATATCAAAGACTCTCTTCATTATAAGCTGCAAAATCCCTATTTGCCTGTTCTGTAAACCCACTACACTATGTACAGCATTATCCTTCAATTGTTAGCTTGCCTAAAATGTGTGTCTAACACTGTCAGAGCCACGCTGTCAAGCGTTAAAAAGCACTTTTAGGCATTCTGCTCCTGTAATCCTTGGGGACTTCAGTAACTACAAGTCAGGGGAAAATCAAAGTAAAGAGAAAAGACAGGTCATCATGAACCTAAGTGCAATGTAATCTCATGATAGACATTTCTACTCTACATGCACAGCACATTTAGGTTCTACAAGGATTTTACTATCCCTGCTTTAGTAAAGCTGGAACGAGTATCTTCGTTAGCATACCAGTGCATGGTGAACTACCTGAACTGGAAAATTTGGTCAGAATATCTTATACACTGTGATTACTGCATAAAATATTATATGCCTCATTATAGCAGGGTTCATTCAAGACTTAGTTTCTTTTGTTTGATACCAACTCAGACTTTTTGTGAATTTGTCATTATTTTTTAATTTTTTTTTTTCATATTTTCAGATATTCAATACTAAGACTATATTCTGCATTAAAAATGCCCATGGGAAACTTTGAGATATGTGTCTGTTTTAAGCAGTTTCCACTCGCAGTGGATGAAAGTAACAGCCAACCACACTAGGATTTCAGGGTTTTTTTTAAGGAGGTGATGGCAAGCATATTTTGTTATTATTGTATAGGGGTTTTAGCTATTGCACTCATCATCGCACTCAGAATGGCTCATCTGCATTAAAGTTCTGAAGAGCACTGTGCACAGCTGAACCATCACTTAGATCACTCATCTTTAGAGGAATGGAAACTTGGATGAGCCCCAAATTATGGCAGACCTAACGTCTCACTTGCCAGCAAATCATCTGTATCAGAAATTACTTTAAATGACAATACTAAAATTGAATTTGTCCCATGTTTAACATGCCCATTAAAAGGAAATCCTTCAATGCCATTCACTGAGGCTCAGACGCAGGGAGTCAAATGACCATGTGGGTTGGCCACAGCCCACCCTGACTTTGATAACCTGTAAATGCTGTGGCGTCAAGGAGGAACTTCCCACTCAAAAACTCTCACCTTTACGGCCGTTCTATTTTCATGAGTCTCTGACGGACAGTTACTGAGAGTACTACCATGAGCCTCGGAAAACACCACTCTGGGAGACGGGGATAGTCTGGCCTACAAGAGATTTTGTCACTTTACCAAGACTCAATTTTAATTTCACAGCAAGGCCATACCAGAGCCTCCTGAAGCCTTCACCTGCCCCTAGCTTCCCTCAGATGACCCTTGGGAAAGAGAGCACAGCAGCGGCAGAAGGTTGGGGTGGACCTGAGGCTGCGAGAATTTCACAGAGGTTTGAGCAAAGTCAGTGCTCTAACAAAGCAAACTCCTGAGAGTGAACTTGAACTCCTAATTTCTCATTCAATTCATCAGAATGCAAGTGCAGCGTGAACAACTCCACCAAGGCAAAGATGGAATTAGCCTCATCACACATGCAGCAGCATATGTCTCTTTCAACATGCACTGCAAAATAGATACTGAATGGAAAACAGATGAATTTTAACTTCCCTATTCTGTCTACCGGTAAAAAAAAAAAAAAATCTCAAAGCTCTGCATATCTTCATGTAAATTACTGTATTGCAAAGATAAATATCAAAGTTATGCAAGATACTAGATAAGTAGAAAGACTTAAAAGAACAAGGAAGAAATAAAAGCACCTACAAAATCTCCAAAGACAAAAGATAAACAACAGTTTATTTGTGTTCCCAGGAAAGTCCAAAGCCAAATATTAGCATTTTCTTCTGGAGGCAACTTTCTGCATATTGAGAGCCAGCCTAAATAAACAGCTGGCTTTTCTTCTTAGAATATTTGGGGAGTCTGCAAATTTTTTTCTCCTTTGAGAAAATAAACATGAAAAACAATGCAGGAACAACTTCACACAAGAGTAGCGAAGAAAAATTCAAATACCTAGTTATAATTATAAATGAAATTTTGGCCATGCAAAATGCATATGAAATGCTGTCAGATGGAATGTTTGCCAGCCACCCTTCAGAGCAACAATCACAGAAATCTACCCTTGTCACCTCCTTGCTGATCTCCTTTCCCCACACTTCATCTATGCATTTTATGTGCCTTTTTAGTTTTATTCCCGCATTTCTCTCTTAGTCTTACCTTAGCCCATTCCCTGCTAGATCCCCAGGTTCTTCTTTGGTATCCCAAAATCTCAGCTGAGGATTTGCTGGTATCTACCATTAGAGGTTCAGGGGCTCCAGTCAGCTTTAAGCTACAGTATTTTTTTTCTACTCTGTAAAGCCTGAAGGGATAGTACTTTTCCTTCCTTGCTAAATAGTAAACATTCCCCTTCCAGCAGGCAAACACATTATCTTCTGTTGTTTGTAAAGACACTCAAACAATACCCTTGTTTACCTTTACAAATGCCTTTGTGCTATCCCTAGTCTAGCTGAGGGAACTGAGCCGAAGGTGGTGCAGCTGACATACAGCAGACAGGAGTAATGGCCTGAACACCCAGAGAAATCTCTGCCCAGCAGAGTACAGGAACGGTCACTCTGAAGCCTGAGTTTGGGCTAAGATAGCAAACTGGATCTCAAGACAGCAAGTATCTTTAGTGAGCAAATTAATTTTACTCATCAACTCAGGATAAACATGTTTTTCTGCCTCCAGGGAAGGGTGCAACGTGTACTCATTAATGACTGTTTATACAGATCAACACTACCGCTGTATTAATTCCCCACCACCACCACCTTACACGAGGTATTTCATGATCAAAGTGTTGAAATCAACACTGCTAAAGCAACATTATTTGAGCAGTTAACCACACGCACGTTTGAAGGATCAGAACTTAATGAGGTTTTTTGGTTGTTTTTTTGGCATGAATACAACAAACACTTCAACACAAGTACAACTGCCCATGCAAAGTACAGAACTCTGCTCATGTAATTAGCATCTACAAGCACAACTGTAAGAATCAAACAATTCATTAAATATTACTAGTTTATTCCATAAATAGACTAATTATTTCTGAAATAACTGCTTTCTTAAACTACATGGCCGATATGTAATCTGATAACCTTCACTTACCAGTTTTCATTTAAATGAATCCTAGAATCTGACCCAACTTCATTAAAACCCAAATGTCGGGCAAATCTTTGCACACTCAACTCAATGCATCCAAATGAAATCCAGTCTACTGCCATTCCAGTCAACAAGGCTGAGGACAAACCAGTTCCTCTAACTCGGTCATCACAACATCAACTGTGTGATGTGCATCAGCATACACATTAGAAAATATACAGCCTGATAACTCATAGGGTCCTTCTGAAAATGTGAACACATCCACTGCTCACACTGCTTTGTTTAGAAGCTGGTTCTAAATTTATTAAATACAGTTTGAAACTGAGGGTGACTGAAACGTTTTGCACTACTATGTCACTTCCTATGAAAGCTGATGTCAGAAATATTTCCCAGATGTGGGTTAAGATTTCCAGATGAACAGAGAGAGCAGGCGAAAGCAGGAGATGCGGGCCCTGACCGAAAGCCACTGACGGTCTGCATTAAACAGCATTTGCCCAGGATGTGTCAGACAAGAGGCCTGAGGCTGGATTCCTGTTGCCTCAGGCAAGTGCCTGGCCAAAATACACTTGGCTGCCCTGGCAAGAGCTTTTCTCCATCTTGTTTTGTTAATGTTTCCAAAAGGTCCAGTTTTGCTTCTGTATGAAAAAACCCCAACCCTGTAAGTTTCAGATCTCTCACTCTGCACCAAAATAAATTGTGGGGTTTGACCAGTCCCAGCCACAGACAACCAGACTTCCAGTGCATTTTTTGGACTACCAATGCACAACAGGAACTTAATATGAACTTTTCACAACATTTAATACAAAAACTTATCGAAATATCTCCTCCAAACTCTGATTAGTATCTGCCACACTCATATTATTTTTGCTTTTTCTGTGCATTTTCCACATTCAGAAACATTTTCATGGTTTTAGGGTTTTTTATGGTATCAATAAGCTACGTGAGGAATGAGACAGACAAAACTAAAACTTAACACAAAAGGTCTCTAAAATATGCTGTAATGTTGTCAACAACAGACAGTAACTAGAGAAACATCATGGAAATAATACAGGAAATAAATTGAAGCTATGTGAATATTTATTTTTATTTTCAAGACAACTCCTGAAATTATGAGATCAATTTGGCCTTGTTTTTCTCTCATCACTTTTCAAACATGTCAGAAGGAAGTGTAAAAACACTGAAATCAGTACTCTCTCTCACTAGCCTGGATTAATATACCTATGTTAACTGCAGACATCTACATAAAAATACCTTAAGAGTTCTTCTTCCATAGGACTTTTACTGAGGATGAAATTCTGACCACACAAATAAAGTAAAAAGAATTTTTTTACTTTATCTTTTTTTTTTAAGGGCAAACCTACCTTGTAGTGCATTCTCAGCAAATGTCATGAAAAGGTGTGATTGCTTCCAAAGGCTTTGATCTTGCTATCATGGCAGCAGCTCCTGACTGAAACAAGTGACCTTGGGGAGACTGAGGGAATGGAGATCACTCATCTTAGGAAGAGCCTCCTCACACCAGACATGCTTTTTCATATTCTGTTTACTTCCAGGCTGGACTGCATGAAGTATCAAATCTGTGCAGCTCCAGCTAATGGGATGGGAGTTATCAGCTCCTCAAAGGGTCACACTTCCCAGCTGTGGACAGGACAGCAGGACACCTGCTGCCACTGAGACCTGCTGAGTCTGGTGGGGTGGTGCTCAACTTCACTTCGGTTCTCTGAAGAGCATCCAAAAGTGAAATAACGGAAAGACAACCAGCCATCACTCACAGCTTTCAGACAGGGTGAAAAACAGCAGAAAAAGCCAATGTATTTTGCGTATTTTGCAACATTTGACATTTCTTTCAATAGCATGAACTAAGCCCCAGTAAGCATCAAGTGAAGAATGAGTTGCTTGTCCTGGCTAAGCACCGAGCTTAGTTAGTGGAATAGAAACTAACAAGAAAAATCATTAAAAATGCAGCATTTGTTGACGTTTTCCAGCATGCACTGACCTTTCCAGTACCATTACATTTGGCTTTGCCACACAATTACAGTTTCAGCTCTTATCAGTATCTATAAGATCTTCATTATCTGAATTCTATAAAAATCTTTACACTTCTCGAGAGAGCAGAGAAAAAGGTTTATCTGAAACTATATTCAGTTCGGTGACACCAAAAAAGACCCCCACTCAGCTGCTGTTCACACCACTGCACTGTAACCTAGCCAGGTAAGTAGGGGGAAGAGGCTGACAACTAATGTGAGGATGATTCCTTGTGACAGTGACAATAGTAGGTAGCTAAAGAGCACAAAATGCAATATTCAAGGACAGAGTCTAGAAAATGACCCTTGCAATCACAAGCTCACTTGTAAACCAGAAATCATTTCATGGTATGTGAGAAGAGTTCAAGTTAATTTGTCACTCTGACCTCAGAACTCCATACTATCCCTTGTTTAACTCAACTTATGAGGTTATAATGGCTGGTTTTGTTTCTAGCAAACCTACAAACTTGCTTTCCTTCACTTTTTCTCCTTCACTTACACTTATTTCTTTTGTAAAAGTAACGCATTTTATTACAGAAATAAAGAAGATCTGCATTAAGTCATGTCTGCTTCAGAACTCAGTTAACTCCCCACCAGCTGGAATCCATTATTTGATTTAAAATGTTGTTGTGCCAGCTGCCATGCAGCAGGTTTCACTACTCTGATTCCAGGTGGAATTCAATCCATGCTGAAAATGTAGTCTAGCATGAATGAGCCTCTTCTCAATATTAATGCACACCTGGAAAATAACAGCATTAAGAAACACCACAAACCTAGCCCTCCTAGACCTGGCCACCCCAATCTCTAAAACAGAAGGTGTTCAGTAGGAAAGAACTTCAAATTTCACATATGATAAGGTAGTAATTTCATATAGCAATGTCCTAATTATACCCTCAGGTTTGTTTTTAAAAGTGATCTTTCTTACCATAAAAACAAACCTAACTCCTCTTCCAACAGAGCCAGTCCTGAAATAAATGACAATTGCTGAGTTACAAAAGCTTTTAATTTTTTAATCTCCCTGATACAGTGAAGTATTTACTAGTGGAGGGTAATTATTAGAGAATGTGCCCAGAGTAAAAAATAATTTATATTTAAATCTGTTACTACTAATTCAGTTAGAACAAAACTGTGTTGGGCAAAAAGCCCATTTAATTTGAGGGGGATTTCTGCCTGGTGTGGACTGCAGGAATACATGCCAGGAGTATATACTGTGAATCAGCACTGAAAATGTTGCTTAGCTTCTTGCAGTGCAAGAACGTTAAAAGCTTTAAGGCAATTACTTGCAAAGGCATACTTACAAGGCCTCTCAATAGAAATACAGCAATGGCATATTGATAGGTCTGATTATTACTATTCTCTTTTTCTGTTACCTCAAAGCAAGTTGCAGACTACAGCTTCAGTAGTGCTGAAAAAAGCCCATTGTTAGCTCTGAAGAAAGTTTATATTCAATGGATGTTGGCAGCTTTCTCTGCTCAATGGATGGTCATAAAGTTAAAAGGTTTTGATGGCTTCAGACAAGATACGGTCTCTTAACATGCAGACATAAGAACATGCAGAGGTAAGGCTGAAAGCTGAAACCAACACCCATTCTTGGTGGTGTCAAGGCAGAGACAGAGTGCTCAGTACTTTATTTAGAAGAACTCGGTAAATATCACGTGGATATTTCACTGATTAAAACTGATAAACAACAGCCAATCTAATTCCCAAGCGGCAGCTATGCCATGTATAAAACAGCTCAAAGAGAATACAGCAGGCTTTAGTCACAGCACTGAACATAACTGAGGGGTCAAATCACTGTTGACCCAAGCTGCTGTGACTTGATGTTTGCTTAAACTGAACGGATGCTCCAGAGAGCAGCCCGGTGTGCGCACTACAGAAAGTGCCATGGCGACGGGCAGCTTTGCTGACAGTGTCTGCAGGGAAGTGAGCCCCCGCAGCTGGAGCCCCACAGCTACCCAACTCCTCTTCAACCCTGAACAGGGATGCCCCATTCGACTCTCCAGAGAAACAATAATAAATGAAATTTATTGCATCTTCGAGATCTTCCTTTCAAATATATTTTAATTCAGTTTGGAAAGTTCTACATCCATACTTCTGATTTTGTGGGTTTAAATTATTTCCATTTCCAGACCAATTATACAGCTTCCTCAATAAACAAGAAATGTATTATTTAATCTATTTTTAAAGACTGAGCTTTGTGTATTTTACTTTTCGTTCTACATCCTCTCACACCAGTACAAAGTACCATAGTGTAGCCCTTTCTATGCTTGTTCAAGCACCAATTAGAAATGCAGTATGCCTGCACATACTGACAAACACCCCATAAATACAGAAGACATGAAGATAATGTTTATGCACTTCTCTCATTCTCTAGTTTTTCTGGCAGCATCAGCCAGCAACCTCAATCCACCATCACCAAATGAGTCAACTCGCCACGGATGCGTTCCTCTTGTCTGTCATGCAAAATGGAGAAATTCTCGATGCCAAAAACACAACCTTCCAGCAGTACCTGCTTTAATGAGAGAGAACAACAGCTCCTCTAAAGATACCACAAAGAGGAATTACACCGCTGGAAAGGAACTTTAGTTTCTCCTGGGTAGACTTTTTTCACAAGTGTCACAGAGAATAACATTTAAAATCATGATGCTCGTATACACATAAAAAAGCCATACATTGAGATTTAGCATGATTTCAGGAAGGGAGCCCTGTATAATAGGAGTACAAGTCCCAGAGTTGCTAACAGAGATGCTAAAAAATTGATTCAATGGCAATTTCAACATTCCTATCCCAAATGGTAGCTAAAACTTTATCCCACCCTACACTGGCATGTATTGTGTGTAGGCCGTACATTTCAATAAAAGGAAGTAAACACTTTTAACAGCACACTACAGAGTATACAATCTACAGGAAGGCTACTATACCTCAATAAATATTTGCTGATTAGATGCACTATTTCAGTTAACATAACCCTTATGGAAACCAAAAGGGTACTGAAATTTGGCTAAATTTTAAGAAAACTACGGAGTAGTAAGAGCTGTAAGGTATTTTATGTAAAAAAAAAATCATGTATATGTATATTTCTATTTATATTTCAATACCACTGGTGTAAAATCCTCCATATATGTTTGCAGGTGAGGAGGAACCTTTTCTCATTCCAGGGCAAAACCACTCGAATCTGTCCAGGCTGATGCTCTCCCAGGAGGTGTGGCAAGACATAGAGCCCACGACTGCCACACACACGTGCCTGAATGTGGCAATGCCCACGCTGCCCTGAAAGCACAGCTGCTGATGCCTGCAGTCCCACCTCAGCCTGCCCTCGCAGCCCAGGCACACACCATGCCCTCGTGAAAGCTGGTGCTCTACACAGTGGAGCAGGTGAAGGCTCCTGTATTACGAATTTTCTCAGTATTGCCAGCCCAGAGGATTGTGTTCCCTTTCTTACATAATCTGTAAGGCAAAAAGTCACCACCACAGGAGACATGAGAAAGTGTTAGGGTTAAACTGGTAACACAGGTTCTGGCAAAGAGCTCCTACACATGCCTGTGAAAACACTGAGTAAATGTCCCATCCATACGCAAACCTCCATTTCCCAAGCTCCTGATGTGCAGCAGTGCTTAGCACACACCTGCAAATGGAAGCTCCACGAGATCTGAAATACTAAGGAATGCCACAAGCCCTTCTTTTCTCAATGAAAAGGTATCTGTATTGCAGCTCAGATATTTCATAATTATTATTCTAATTCTAATTTCTTATTGTATNNNATATGCCATCATTTTTCACCTTTACCATATGGAAACATTTGTTTTCCTCCCAAGGTGCTGTAAGGAAGTCTATGGCAGTTGTGAAGCACTGAACCATCACAGTTATTTTCACTGTGTTATGGTAACATGGAATCATAGAATGATCGAATGGCCTGGGTTGGAAGGGACCTTAAAGATGATCTAGTTCCATCCCCCTGCCATGTGCAGGGATACCTTTGACTACACCAGGCTGCTCAGAGCCCCATCCAACACGGCCCTGGACACTTCCAGGGATGGGACCACAACTTCTCTGNCTGGGCAACCTGTTTCACTGTCTCACCACGCTCACAATAAAGTATTTTTTCCTGATATCTAATCTAAACCTACTCTCTTCCAGTTTGAAGCCATTTCCCCTTATCCTGCCACTACACGCTCTTGTAAAAAATCCCTCTCCATCTTTTTTGCAGGTTCCCTTAAGGTACTGGAAGGCCAATATTAAGTCACCCTGAAGCCTTCTCTTTTACAAGCTGAACAATCCCAATTCTCTCAGCTTCTCCTCCTAGGAAAGGTGCTTCATCTCCCTAATCAAGTTGGTGGCCCTCCTCTGGATTCACTCCAACAGGTCCATGTCCTTTTTATGCTGGGCACCTCATCTAGCAGTCCCAGGCAGGGCAGAAGCACACTGGGGGCTGCGCTCAGCAAGGACAAAAAAGATCATTCTTACATGGACAGACACATTTAAACATTAAAAAAAAAAGTCCAATAAGTGGATATGGATTGTTGACAAGGAAGTAGGACGAAACAAAGAGACCACATCAGTCAACACAAGAGGCAGTGGCTGTAACACATCACTAACCTACTTTTTTTTTTTTTTTTAGGGATTATGGCAGAGGAGACTCTAAGAAGGGATTTAAAAGGAGAAAATGAGGTTAAGTGTGTTGATGTCTGTCCACAGTTCATCCTTAACTTCGGCACAGCAATGAATAAAGCCTGTTTTGAATACACAGCAGGTCAGTGATAAAGCTGGTATTGCAAATGAACTGGAGGGCTGTGTGGACGGATGGGCCAGAAGGGCTTTGGATATGAAATCAGACTGCTTCTTTCCACCATTATTATGAGAGAAATACATGAACATTACAGAAACACTCACAAGAAAAGAAACTTTCTTTTAACAGCAGGTTTGAACAAGGTAAAAGCTACACAAGCTATATGTGGACCATGCTTGACAGTGGACTGAAGGATGGCATTGCTCCATGGCCACAGGCATCCCCTAGGGCTGGCTGCTAAACACGTCTCAGTCACACACATCTCTGGAGGAAGAAGCACTCCTTATTCAACAACTTTCATGGTTCATTTTTTAGGATCAGGACATCATTAACTATGTCGGTTGTTATAAGGAGTTACTATCTTCTAATGACTCCTAAAATATCTGTACACAACAGCTGGAAACTTCTGCAGTCCATAACTAACTTTGTCTTTTATAAACTGATTTACAAATGCACTTGCTATTTAATTCTGCTGGAAAATATTTAAGGCAGTATTTTTTCTGTCACCTCCTTAGCTCAGCCATTTATCACGTTAAAAGAGCGGTGGCTAAGGGGCCCATTTGAGCTCAGTAGCAAACCTTGGTCTTAAAACACATTTGCCTCTCAGCAGTTGATAGTCTCAACAGCAGCGCAGCTTTTTATCCCAATGACCCATGAGACGGACTAGAGTTTGCCATCCCCTTACTAAGCCTCTGAAAAAACGTGTTTGTTTGGTAAGGCTAGGTGTTTTGCCAAAGATATGTTGACATTAGGTAAATTATTGAAACAAGAAGGTAAAAAATAGAAACAGCAACAGACATCATCTTCCCATACAAGACCTTTTTAACAGTGGTTTAGAAATTGACCACTTTTCATCAAAAGTTCCAGCAAAGCATCAGAAGAAAGCAATTTTAGGAACATAACAATATCAAAAAGTTAAGAAAATTCTTTTTGCTGTGCCACACTGTATTCATGCAAACCTTAACAACAAAGTGCCTGCTAAAAATGTGGACTATCCTTGATTATTTTGCCTAGTGCTCTTGACTGTGTCCTTTAAAAATCAGTAAGAATCAACACCCGAAGGAAAGCCAGGAGGTAGCATACTAGCTAGCTATGTCACAAATCACTATAGATTGGAAAAGCACACCAGTTGGAGTCCCAGGATCCTGATAACATGAATACTCTGTCATGTCCAGCCCTGTCTTTCATCCATGGTGAGGGATTCCACTGAGCAGAGCCTGGCTCAGGGAGACCAGCAGCACTTTCCAGGCTCTGCCGGACACAAGGATGACATCCCCACTGACTCCAAGGGAGATGCTGTGCTCACATGAAGACCCAGCTGCTCAGAAGGGAAATCAACATGTGTGTCTGCCTGAAACTGAACTCCACCCCACAACTGGGTCCTTACGCTCAGAATGCAGCATCCTGTAAGGTTTTTATAAGACACAACTCACCATACAATAAAATAAGCTGGCAAAATATGTTAAGTGAACAATGTCCTAAGAGTAGCCACTTCCCTGCACTGACTAGAGCTGGACCGTGGGCGAACAGCTCTGGTGGACACATCCTCTGCCTGAGTGTCCTGAAGAGCACTCCAGGCCGGTGAAGCAGAAAATGCGTGTATTCGTGTTTTAGTGCTTTATCAGGGGTGGGTACTCTTCTGCTGTCAAAAGCCAAGAGTTAAGTTCCTGACAACAGTAGGGACAGGACTAAATCAAGAAAAGAGTTCAGCGAGGCAGAGAAATGCAGCTGAGCTTTTGAAGAACAAACCTCATTAACTGACTGGCTACCAGCTATACAAATAGATTAAAAGAATTATTATTACAGCTGTAGTTTAACAGTTTGGAAAAGTGACATTTAAAAGTCACTACATAACACCGTCACCTGTAATGCTATGCTGTAAATTTGTTATTTAAAACCTACTTGTAAATACACAGCAAGTCTTGCAAGTTATTGGCAGCATTCAAAAGTACTGGCAAGAGCAAATAAAAATGCATCCATTTTGAGGAAATTAAGTATTCTTATGACTTCATGTTCGCATCAGATAGCAAGCATTAAAAACATGCCCATTGCAATGAGTGCAATAGCCCAGAAAAATGTTGGGTTTGCTACACTTTCTTCAGATTGAGTCAACTGAAATTAGGTTTTCAAATCCATGAAAGACAGGTGTACTAAAACACTGCAGTGCTTTCCCAATGCCATCATATGCCAGAACACTATATGTGAAAGTTCATACATTTGATTTCCTAGAAGATACCACTTTTGCCTTCTTTTCAAAACCATACCATTTCCCAGGGAACAACCACAAATGTGGGCATACTTCAGGCACTCTTACTTGTTCTGGATGGACGCAGATTATGCTGTCCCAGTTGAGTGATTTAAAATTGCATTTATTGTGATTCTTCATGATTGAAGAGGTCAAAGCCTTCCCTGGGGAAAACAACTATAAGGTGTTCTGCAGATTAATTTAAGGAATACATGTGAGCTTCTTAGCTTCACAAGGTTAATGCGTGACTTGGTTTCACTGTAAGTAACACAACCTTCTTATTAACCAAGAGAAAGACAAAAATTTTCATGTCTATAGAGTAGAAATGAATTTTCTTACATTTCTCCTCCCCCCTCAAAATACGCAAAATTTGAAATTCCCAATTCAATATATATCAAAGAAGAAAAAGGTTCAAAGTCAAGTCCCAGAAAGTCAAGAAATGCCAGAACAAATTTAGTTCAGCTCCCTTGTGCTTATACATTAAGATGAAATATTTAATTACACGATGACATGCTATTTTTTGACTGCATTATCTGTGTTTTAAAGAACAAGAAAAAAATTCCATAGTGGCCTGACTGGACCAGATGTTTAGATGTTCACTGCATTCCAAATAATACTTCAGTAGTTATTTATCTTATTGAGAGAAGTAAAATTTTTTAAATTTTCCTAAGATTAACTGATAGTTTGATTTTTCTTCACTAGAAAAAACATTACTGGAAATAAAATATATCTTTCACCAACAAATACTGCTTAATAGCATGCTGTGATCTAGTTTTGAATGAACAAAACCAGACCAAATCTCATATGGCCTGATTTTTTTTCAAACAGGTCTATCACAATGACTAACTTATCAAAATATTTCAACTCGTATTCTAAAAAGACCAGCTATTTATTATTTTACTCTGCTGTATAGACATCAGTCTAACACTCAATTAGAGTAAGAAGAGATGAATCATGCACATTTTAGGAATGTCTTGGCTCTCTGAACAACACTGAGTTCTAAATCTTTATCGATAGAAATATCTTACTTCCAACAGAAATTTACATACAAATGTGCAAATCAGGGCTAGAGCAGCAAGCCTGTGCTATGGCTAAGAGGTGTCTGGGCTTGGCTAGCTGCCTTCAGTGCCTACTTCCACCTTGGCTCGGATAATTGGAATAAAGATGAATGAAAATTTAGGCCCGCATTTTTAATAGTAACTATTTGTTATTTAAATTTCCTGTTCCGCACTAAATGATTGCAAGAATGTGTGCTCAGAATTAAAAGGCTGCTCTTTAGCATCAGCACATTGATTTCTTGGGGTGCTTGCAAAGGTTTTCACATTGTTTCTGGACTACAGCTCTACACCCCTCTAACTGCCTGTCAGACATAATTTCTGCTTTATGAATAAATAATATGATGCCCAGGGGAAACGTTGGGCTAAGACAAAAAAATCAATATGTGTCTAGCACATATTAGGCAGTTGTTCAGCTGAAGTCTGTCTCAAATATGTGGAGTAATTTTAATAACAAAACAAATTCTTTCTACACTGAGCTTAAAAGAGGGTTATTGAGAAAGCACTACCACTATATCACTGTGTATCTTATTTGAAGATTAATAATATTAATCTCCTAAAACATGAATAAATGTTCTGATTGCAAAGTATTTGCTGATTATCTGTTTACAAATTTCAAATATCCATGCTACAAAGAAATGGTAGCAAGTGATTTTTTTATTCTGTTCCTCTTGGAGTGGTGCTGGTGCCCATCTGCATAGTAAAGCTGTTATTACAACTGACTTGTTTGTTATTTTAAAAACATCTTCCAACCAAAATCACCTTCTTTTTTCCAGAGGAGCAGGGATCAAAAGTGAAACAAAAGCAGGGTAAATTAATCATTCATGCAGCTCTGTAATCGTCTTAGTCGTTCCTGCAACGTAAGCCTATTTTTGCAGTCACCGCAGTTCCTGGTTCAGTCCCCCACCATGCCCAGATGCAAATCCGTCACAGGAATATTTGAATCATTCCACTTCCACAGGACCTGTCTAAATAAACAGGCCTAATTCCTGTCACAGGGCAGTTCTTAAACTCCTTTGTATTATGCCCAAGAAGGGCTGGTTATCTTAATTGTAGCATAGAGCAAGCAGCACTGTAGGAACCACCGCTCACTTGCCCTCCCACAGCTTACTGAAGGTGAACAAGCATGACTCCTACACATCCTTCCTTCCATGTGTCCTTCAGCACCAGGAAAGCTCGGGCTGTGCCAGGCAGCAGCACTCAGCCCCTGCTGACAGCACATCACCCCTCTTCCCAGTTCACTGATGGCCAGCGAGGCTGAAGGCTCACCCACCCTTGCCTCCTCAAAAATGTTGCCTTCCCACCACGTTCCTTGAAAACATAGATCTCACGCTGGAAAACAATGAGGAGATGGACAGGTTATTCTGGGACAAGGGGCAAGCTGCCAGTGCTCCCAGGAGCCCTCGTGAAAGGCGCAGGCACCTCAGGTTCAGCAGCATGGCCAGGCAAACAGAAAAAGCAAAGAGGTAAAGACAAACCAGCAAGCTGCAGTCAGACCCATGGATGACCTCTGAGATCCCTGACTCCAAGTCACCAACATTCAGCTCAGGGACATTGCTCTCAAAGGTGGTTTTTTCACCCCCCTGCTGTTACACAGACCTTTCAGTGCAGATCCTCCCCGTGGGAGCTTGCTGACAAGGCGGCTCCTCCTGTTATGTTCAGTATAATGAAAAGCACAAACTTCGTGTGTTTATGACCCTTTCAGACTGAGGAGCTGCAGCTGAGTGCCCTTGCCTGAGGGTGCTTACTCCTGCAGGAGAGCCGGCCATCTGGAAGGGCAGCCTAAAGAAAGCAGAGGGAAGACCTGACATCTCAGGCAAAGAAACCTGCAGACGTGCAGAAGCTGCTACTGGTGGTGGCGGAGCTACAGCTACCTTGAGGCTCACACCAGCCAACATGGGGGACCCCATTAATATCAACACTGATAGAAAATACTCTTTCCAACTGAAAGAAAGTGAAATGATAAAGACAAGAAGAGGGGGACTTCTAAGAACAAAAACAAAAAGGAGCTACAAACTCAACCTAAAAAAAGACCACTAACAAACAAAAAAACCCCCACACTCACTCCTCAAAACCCACACAGGCAAAAAGGAGAAGCCTCAGACTGAAGCTCGTATGGATTTCTGTTGATTCTGAATATCAACAAAGGTGCTTGGTGCAAAACAGCCAGAAAGGAAACTGAAAGCAAAACAGTGATTTCCAACACAGGAAAGCTGTCAGCACCAAACCATGTATCCTGTGCAAAGTCACTCTGAGAGAAGCACCCCTTCATCCCTTCCTGCTGCCCTTCTGGCAAGGGGCACAGCCAGCTCCCTGGCAGCCCTCCCACACCAGCAAGCCCTCTCCAGCTGGCACCTGGCTCACACACCTTCCTTCAGCCACTGGCCTTGCACCTCTGCCATGCCAACACCAGGCCAGACAACCCAGAGCAGAGACATGGGCACGGAACACGGGCAGACCAGTGTGATGCCCAGCTGTGGCCACCACACATGTGAGACAAACCAGTCCTGCATGGTCTTTGCAAGATGTAAGTTACAGGGGAACTGAGAACACCTCTGCTGTCCTGCTATGGAGATCTGTGCAAGAGATCCCACCCTGCTCTTCACCCCCCACATGTCCCTCACCCCATCTACCACAGTGTATCTGTGTTAGAAGCTATCCCTGTGCTTCTAACAAAATGACTGCACAACACGTGTTTCTGCCAGCCCCAGGGGACAGGACCACTTGACCTTGGACACTTGACTCACGACCACTCAACTTGCTCTTTCTTATCCTTTCGATGCGATTTAAATGAATAGTTATGCTTCCCAAAACTGACACTGGCTGTAACCTCTCGATGTTGCCTTTGAAAGCCATAGGAACTTCAGGGAGGAACCTCTCAGTGGAACACCAGACCCGTCTGTGCAGTGCCTGGAGATGTGGGTCCTGACTGGCTGAAAAAAGTCCTCAGTTCAGCGACCTCCTTTATCACCTGACACACTTGCCTTCTCTACCTCCATCTCTAAACCACACCCATCAAGTGACCACGGAGGGATCATTTTCTTTTAACAAAGTCCAAAATCTACCAGGCTAAAGATTGATATTATTTCACTCCCAACACAGCTGACTGAAAAAGGATCCTGTCCTCACTTTCCAGCCTCTCTCACAGCCAAACAGCTGTTTCTGGGCTGTACTATAAATCAGAGAAGTACATCCAGATTACTGAAAGACCCTAGAACCCAAATAAAACTTTTTTTTTTTCAGCTCTAAGGTTCCCAGCTTTTAACTGAAATGATAATGCTCTGGACCTACAGTTGCCCTCAGATGGCACTGTGTTGCTGTCTAATGCTGATGGAGGATTATGTGGCATGATAGTATCTGTTCAAAAGTTCTGATTTCCTGTGCAAGCATTGAGATTATGCAGGTCCATCAGACAGGCTGCAGAGTCATCAACACATTTTTAATGCAAGCAGAATTTCCAAAATGATGAGCTACTCAACAGAGAAGAGAGAGAGAAAACCCTCAACTTTCAGATGTATTTCATTTTCTGATCTGAGTATCTTTCACAGAAAATGAGAGTTCAGAAGTAAAATGTTTCATCTTTGACAGATTTAAAGACAACTATCAACAGATCTCTAGCTTCCACAAGGTAAGATACCCGAAGCATGAGTGGTAATAGATTGATTTTACATTAATTTTATCTCTAAGGTGTCTGCACAAGCTCATGGATTTCTATGTTCACTTTAAAGACAACTATTCCCAAGAAGAAATGATTCTATGAACCATATTTATGTTGTATTTATTT
>VYXC01006400.1:0-19687 GCA_013397175.1 Platysteira castanea
ATTATTATTAAAATTATTTATTAAAGAAGACAGCTTTTATTTCTGTTTTAACTTTGGTCTTGCAAACAAGTTGACTTTAATTCTTATGAGAAAGTGAAGTCAATTTAAATTCTTATGAGAAAGTGAAGTCAATGGCCACTAAAACATCTCTGCACACACACTCACCAATGATGGAGTTGATCCTGGTACATCCTTTCCAAAATTTGGGGGTTTAGGTGATTATTGATGACACACAGGAGTGGAAACACTACTGTAGGTCCTCCTTTTGCCTCCTCTGCCCCAGCCTCAGTAATACAATACAGCTGAAAATCTTCACCAGAAGCAGCTGAACATTCATGTTCCACCCCTGCTTTTTCCCCTCTAGATCCAGCCATCATCCTCTACCCCTCTGCCTATACAACCCAATTTCATTAGCTCTTCCTCCTACATCATCCTTTGATCCTTCAGTCATATTCAAAACATCTCAAGAGTCCACAGAACCACAGCATGAAGTAGGATGAGTTTGATTAGCTGAGCTCTTCACACCAAATACAGGAAATAGGCAGTCCTAGTCCTAGAAAAACACATTAAATTGAGTCAGCAGCAACTGTACTTGCAAAGAAAACAGGTGAAGTTCATCTGAACCAAGTGGACGAGGGACTGTCAGAACATCTCACTAGAGGGAGCCCCCACCCAGGACATAAATGTACTCAGCTGGTGCAATAGACAAGGATGGCACAAACCTACAGCACAGTGGAAAATCAGCACTGAAACTCAGTGACTGCTCAAACAGCCAGAGTTTTAAAGTCTAGTATACTTTAAAGTATATTAATTTTTTATACAGGTCTAGAGCTTCCGATTACAGAAATCCCTACAGCAATACCAAAGAGCTTACCACTAGAGGGAGGAGAAAAACCTACAGCTGGAAGTTTATTATTTAAAAAACCCACTACATTTGCATTTTGAAATGCCTGTTAATGAAAGAGTAGAGCACACACAAAGTAGTAAAAATAGGTACTAAAGCCCCATAGTATAAAGCAATACCTATGGCAAAGTAAGAGTCTTAGCACTGTATGAGCAAAAGCCAGTACAAGAAGAAATCAAAGAGAGAACAAGTGAGAAGGATTGATGGCAGCGAGGCTCACGGGCTCACACTGTTATAAGGGAAGTTTGTTAAACAACTCATATGACACATTTGTCTTTAAGTTCATAAAAACAAGTAGCAGACTGGATTGCAAGAAATAAAAGCTGAAAATGGGAGCCTTTCATCATTTCTAGTCAAGTCAGCTTTAGAATTCACAGCTGAAGGACATAAATTAATTCCAAGTTCAAGAGAAATAAGCCTGCCCACTACCTCGTCCCTGCTACAATAGCTACTAGCAGAGACATGTAACCCCACAAGGAAGGCTTCTCTAAGAGGATCTGGGAAAAGAACCTGAGCAAGGGACAAGAATCACATTATCCCCAGACAAGAGGTAGCCCTTCCACTCCTGCAAGAATCCTCACCAAATACTTGACTGGGACACTAAACCACTTTTCTTGGGTTGCTGAAAAAACAAAGGAGATGAACGAGCTTTAGGAGTGCATCTGACCATGGGGAAATGTGCACCAACAATTCTGCAACATCCTCTGCGCCTTTTCCCTTCAGTGCCTATTTTTTTTTAACTTAAGGCTTTGTTTTCACAAGTTTCCTGTACAGACTAAAAATTATGAACTGCTAGCAATTACTACCCTCACATCTAACACAACTTTCCATTCCATTTGTTTCTGCATAGGCTTATGGAGTGTTATAAAAGACAGATTAAAAGACCTGTAATATTATGTGTCTGCTTCTACTCCTACTAAGCATGGATGATTGTACAGGAAAGGCAATTGCTTATCTAAATCAAGATAAGCATTATTTCCATATGTTCCATCACCAGGGGAAAAGCATTCACAGATGTACTGTAGTACTTCAGATCTGTAGTACAGATTTGCTCTATCACTTCTTGGACCTGAACGAGATCAGAACCTGAGCACAAGGAAGAAACATCTGCTGCAGACAAATCACTTTCTACCCAGCCAAAATGCAGCACAACATGCAAGTCAAAAGCACTTGATGAACACCAACACCTTCTCCCTGGCTGCACACTCTGCCAAGATGGTTTGTTTCAGCTAATTACCAAGAGGCATAATTGTATTAGCTGAGGACTACAGCCAAGTACCAAACTCCAGAGGCAAACAGACACCATGAATCACAGAATGGATGGGGTTGGGTGGCACCTCTACTGATCGTCAAGTCACCTGGAGCAAGTCATCCAGGACCCTGTCCCAGTTGAATTTAAAGTATCTCCAAAACAGAGATTCCACAACCTCTCCAAGCAACCTGTTCCAGTGTTCAGCCAGGCTCACAGTATGTGTGTGGTTTTGTTTTTCAATGCTCAGAAAGAATTTCCTCTTTCAACTTGTGCCTACTACCTCGTGTCCTGTCACTGTGTACCACAGAGATGAGTCTGGAGAGATCTCTTTTACACCCTCCACTCTATGTTTATAAACATTGATCAGATCCCATCTTCTTCAGGCTAAACTTCAGCGCTCTCAGTCTCTCCAGGCACAGGAAATGCTCCAGTCCCCTAATCATGTTTTAATCATCTTTGTGGCTTATCTGGTGCATTAACTACACTTCTCAGTTCTGCACCACTGACCAACCTGCTGAGGTCACACTCTGCCCCATCTTCCAGGTCAGGAGGCCATGGTATCTCCTATTCGAGGTTCTACAGGGGGCATGAAATATCCCCCATCTGAAGGGCTATAACTCACCCCTGTACAACTACTGCACCAAGCCCTGAGCTCGCTCACTCAGGCCAAGCTTAACATAGCGATATATGGCTACCAGCAGCCCTCAGACAAGGTTGTAAGTATGAGCCTTGACATTTTCGCCACATGTTTAAATGGGAGCCATTGAAGACCTTTACACATTACAGACAGAAAGAGTGGCATACCATGAGAATTGATCAAAACAGCCAGTCAGTCTGAACAACCCACACAACGCTCATGCAAATGCAGTTTTCCTGTGTTACAAGGTCTTGCATAGTCCTTAAACAACCTTTTTCTCAGTCTATCCCACACAGCTCTCTAAATCCCCAAAATAACAAAGCTGAGAGGCAAAAAAACCCTTTAAGTCTGGGAGAGAAAGAAGTAGAAGGAAAGGAGGAGCCAGCCTTTTTTATGAAGTTTTTGTAAACCAAGAGAAGACTTGGTATGGAATGCAAAAGTATCGAAGAACAAAGTTTGAGAAAGGAGTAACAACAAATGAGGAGAACAAGAACAGGAATACATTCCCAATTCTAATTTGTGATGCACCCTTATCTGCAGGGACATGCAATTGTCAATTCATAAATCAAAGTCTTCTCACTTCAGCAGCACGCACATTGACAGTAAAGACACGACATAAGTAGGCTGAGGCCCTTGGGTATTTGTGTGTTTACTTGGAGAGTCAGCATCCAGCTGCTGTGGTTGCTATGCTTGCTGGAGATTTCATGATTTAGGGTCCATAGAAAAGGCTGCTGGTTCAGCTGTGACTCAGAAGGAGCTGTGCTTTGTCTGTGTGAAGAAACCCATTCAATCACTGTCTTGTTTGGTTGGTTTTATAATGTGGACCTTAAGAGGGATTCCAGACTTTGTAATGATACAGTGGAATAAAAATGCTGTTGGGTATGGTATTTTGCTAAATTCTTGCCCAAAGCTGATTATCAGTACCTCACTCCAAGTGATACCAAGAATTTCACTATAGATTCTTGTCAGTGAATGGCAGCCTGAGTTGTACTGAAGTACATTAAAAGGTCAGCCAAGGTCAGATGGAGGAAAGAGCTACACAGCATTGCCTCAAACTCAATTCCAACTTTATAACCTCTGCTACAGAGAGTTCATAATTAACAGTGGAAGTTCAAAAATGGAGAGACAAATATATGACACTCCTTTAGACCACTGTTCATTGCCCCATAAGTATGTTGATACTTGTCTAAAAAGCTAGAGGACTATAGGTGATTCCACCTCACTAGATTCCTTCCAAGACAAAGCAGATGCCTTCACTGCAAGAGCTATGTCCTAGCAGTATCACAGCATTCATACAACTATTCCTGGTGTGTTCAAATTGATCCAGTACCACTTGGGGTAACTATCAAAAACCACTTTGAGCCTTCATCCAAAACATACCACTAACAGTGCAGCATTCCTCCACTCACCTTTATAAACTGGCTGGAAAAAAATGACTTTTCATGACCACGTACTTAATCTTCAGCAGCACCTGAAGTTCCATTTTACTTACCAAAATGCGAGAACCCATTCTAAATGGATGAGCACATACAGCATCAAGGAGGATTAACGTAAGTTTATAGAGGGGAACCACAAATTCATTACTTTCATTCATTAGCTTACTAAGCAGTCAGACAATTTTTATTCTATGTTTTCTGCTTTTTTAACTCCCCATACCATTGCTGAGCAATGACTTCTCTATTTAAGTATTACAGGCTTTTGTAGTACTTGAAGTACAGCTTGGAAATAAAATGTTACAACCACAAAACTACAAAACTTGTGCAAAACCATCAGCAAATATTTCATGGCATTGTCATTCAAAAACCTCTCTGTGTGACATTCAGTGACAACAGCTTACCAGGTGGGAGAAGGAACTTTAGTTTTCTAGTCTAGGGGACAGGCAGGTAAGCGTTGGGGTTTAGGATTTTTTCTTTTTGTTTCTTTCTCTCAGGGAGTTTTCTTCCATATGCTGCTAGGACACAATAATGACTGGTACTTAAGAGAGACAAAAGAAGTTGCCACAGCTCAGGGGAAGGGTGCAGCTGGCTACTCTGTCTCTTTATCTGGGGGTTTCTCTGGGAAGGGCAGAGGTCACAAGATTTGGGCTGGGGGAAGGGGTTGGGTGCAGCTCCTAGCTTTCTCTTGCTCTCTCGACATTCCAAGGGCCAACAGGCTGCAGTCACTCTGGGAAGAATTCGCCACCACTGCTGGGTTCTGTCTTCTGCTGCCTTCTCCTACTGTGAGTGAAGCTCTGCTCGTAAGAGCGGCCATTGCACTGGGGCCTTATTAACACCAACCTCACCAAAGGACCCTTCACCACTGACTTGGGTGCCACAGGGGAAACCCCGGGATCCCTAAGCCCCTTCTCCCTCCAAGGGAGCCTCTCCAGGCCCTGTTCAGGAAGAGGGCTGCTAATGTCCAGCCCTGCCCTTTCTTTGCCACTGCTCTGAGTTTTTTGGCTGCACTGTAACACTGCACCCCCTGCCTGCTGGGACATCCCACGGCTCCGGCTACAGCTCTGGAGTTTCTGATACATTTTGTTTGCTACTCCAGGATCTGCTCGTCCCTGCCCTTCCAGCTTGCTGCGTCCGAGGTTCCTGCTACAGCTCATTTTGCTGTCCAGAGGACTGCCGGGATCAGCTGCCCTGGGGGTTTGTAAAGGAGGCCCCTTTCCCACCCCTTCCGCCGGCTGCGCCCGCCATTGTCCCCGTGAGGGGGACGCGGCCGAGCTCGGCCCACAGCGCCCCCTGCAGGCGCGGGGGAACCATCGCCCCCGCCCTGCCCGGCCGGGAGCCACCAGCGCCCCCTGCCGGCCGTGAGCGGAACTGCACCGAGGGGAAAGGGCCCGGGGCCGGGAGAGGCTGCCCTGGGGGCTGGTGCTGTTTGCTGCTGCTGCCGGTGTCGCTGTCTGTTTGCCTTGTTATACATATACATACCCGTAAAGAACTGTTACTCCTTTTCCCATATCTTTGCCTGATAGCCCCTTAATTTCAAAGTTATAATGATTTGGAGGGAAGGGGGTCATATTCTGCATTTCAAGACAGGTTCCCCCCTTCCTTGGCAGACATCTGTTCTGCAAACCAAGACAGTAAGTTCTTATGCAGGTGCAAAAGATGTTTTCTACATGAAAACATTAGGCTTGGAGTAACTCTTACCTTGCAGCATTTTCCTTCCCTTATTCCCTGAGATACCACATGTAATTTGCTACTCTAAAGAATACAGGAGCTTCAACCCAAACAGCAAGGGACAGAGGAAACTTTGAATATTTGAAGACAATTCTACCACTATTCATTAATGTTGCAAGTCATGCTTCCTTCATTCAAGGACTTAAAAAATGGAAATTAATACAAACTCTCAAGTAGTTACAAACTCATTACCAGCAGAAAGATCTAGCTCTATCTTCTTTTACATATCTGCCTAGAAATGAAAGACACACCAAATCTCAAAGCCTTTAAGTCAATGTAAGAATGTCTGTGTACATCACCTATTCTCCTGGATTTAGTTACTTGAAGTACACTTACAATCCCTCCCCTGTAAGAACACTGGTGGGAATGCAGAAAGAAAGGAAAAAACAAAATTGAATTCTACTTTTTCGTTAAATGTGACTGACCCATACTCTCAGTGACAGCTACATGAAGTCTGGGGTTTGCTTTCAGTGTATGTAGATTCATTAGGAAATCCCACCAAAGGATTTCTGCACTGCAACACACAATACATCAGTAGGCAACAGCAGAGTACCTTAGTAACACGGAAGAGGTTACATTGAGCACCCGGGAATAAATCCAGTGCAGACTGAACTTGAACTACAAGTCATACCTGTGCAGCAAATGGAAAACACAGAACTTGGAACACCTTTACAGTCTAACCAGCCATACCAAGGAGACCATCACAAAAGCTCATCATTGCATAAACAAGCCTTTGTGAAAAAGCAAAGGGCAGGATAAGGCAGGGAAATGTTTTAAAGAAAGACAGAGGTGGCAACCAATTTCTTTGTATCTACACTTTCTTCGTATCTGCTCTGCATTAGAGATGGACTGAGTCTTTTGGACAGAAGCCTTTGGGTAAACTCCAGAGCAGTCTTTTCTAACACAGCATTTGACCACCAACTTCCAGGGATGCTTTTAGTGCAAAGGTGCTTGCAGAGAGCTACTTCCACTCTCAGAAATAAATGTATTGGCTACATCAGTTCAAGGCTGAGAGGCTTCATTTTTCAACATGTGCATTCTATAGCATCCCATCCCCTAAAAAACATCTAGAAACTTTGGTGAAGGCCTTTGTGACACATTTCTGCAAACATGCCAAGTCAACATGCAATAGCCTGCAAGTCTCAGGACAATCTCTGTGCACAAACATTATGCTTCTCACTCACTCACACCACACTCTGAAATGGAAAATATTTCTCAGTATCATTTCAATGGTTTTCAAATCTGTGCAAAATCCAAATTTATCTTTTTTCAACTGGATTGTTAAACCTTTTTCCCAGCACAGAAGAGCATTTTCTGGGCATCATAAAAAATAAGCAGCACTTCCTACAGGGCTGATAAATTTTCTCTCAACTGGATTTTCCAAATACGTATCAGCTAGATGCCCTCACATGAAGAAAGCCGGGTATCATTTCACAGAGTAACTACTGCCATTTAATGGTTGGACACAACGAACTTAGAGGTCTTTTGCAACCTTAACAATCCTACGATTCTACACTACAACTTATTCAGACCCTCGCTGACTTGTTAAGCGATATTTCTACACGCTGAGCAGTTTAGGTCTACTGAATCAAAGAAGAGAAGCCAGGCTTATGTTGTTTCCAGTGACTGGGTTTTTAACCATTTGTAATCAAGAGTTTAACTGTGCATGAAGCAAATATAGCTGCACATGAAAGTTAGTTAACATGATCCAAACAAAGAGCTTGGTGAGGTTAAACTGCACCCATGACCCCCACAACACCATCTAGGGAGTTAAAGCAGTATCATTACTTGGTTTGAGTGTGAGGTCAGTTTTCAAACTTGTTGCAAGCCTCCCACACCCAGAGAGAGGCAGTTGGGTGGCCGACCCTGTGCCATCACTAATTATACAGAGTCCCAGGCAGCAAATCCTAGTTGAGGCAATAGCTCAGGACCTTCACAAATACCTGTCCTATCTAAGCTACATCAAATTAAACCAAGCCATACCAGTCTGTACCTGTCTAATCAAAAGAGGGTTCCATCTTCTCCAGAAGGACATTATCTTTTCCCACCTGCATTTGAAAATCTCTAAAAGTCATATAGCCAGGCAACAGATCTACATTAGTGAGCCACGACAAAGGCACATTTTAACAGCTTGGGTTTGGCCTCAACCTAATCATAGGCACACGGCTTCTAATCAGGCTGGCACACTGGCTCACATCTGTCTGCAAAAGACTGTGAGGACATATGCCACAATCCATCAAAAATTATAGGTTAGGGCATTAGCCAAGCTACCATACTGAGCAAAGCTAGATGACTTACTGAAACTGTCGTTGTAGAGCAATACATTAATTTGGGGGTTTGATCTTGCAATCCCCCACGCTCATCCTTTATATATAAAAAGGAAAATGGAAAAAAATAATAACCAAAGAAAAGACAGAAGCCAAAATATATAACCTGTTACTTTCTCCCTGCATACATTAAACTGTCTCACTCAAGTCAGCCACCAAAATATTCCAAGCTGGAACCTACAATTTTTCTCAGCAGTTTCTGAGGAACAGCACATCCCAACTTAAAGCATCACTGCTGCTAAAGCCGTCCTCCCTCACACCCTGAACGAGCCAGCTGACAGCACACTGCATCATCTTGACTTCCTAACTCTGCTTAGTACTTCCTTAGGGACCTCTGTACAAAACTTCACTGCAGTGACATTCAGCAGCTACAAAAAAAAAAAAGGATTGTTTCTCATACTGCACAGAAGACAAGCTTGAAAGTTATTCATATGGTCAAGATTCATGTCACCATGTCAGTAATTAAACATTACAACTCTTCTTTCTGGCAAAGATGTGCCTAACTTCCCTTTACATCTCCACCTACAACCCCTCTCGAAAAACCATCAAGAGCTTGCAGAGCCTCAGTAAGGACACCAATTTATCAATTTATTGTTGAGAGCAGCATTCTTTCCTGTGGTTAACTCTTGCCCCTCAAGGAGCTGTCTGCCACTGGAGACAAGAGAGCTTTCTCAACTGCATGTAGAAGAGCCACAAAATAATAACTCTATCCAGGACCTGTATAAGGTTACTGCTGTGAGGAAGTCACCTCGTTAAAAAAGTCACAGTGCAGCAGCTTAAAGAGAAGTCATCATCTTAATTACATCAAAGACAAGTGATTTACTTTCTTAGAGAGGATTAGCTACACTGGATTTTGTGTTCTTAATCTATGTAAACAGATCTAAACTTTTTAATAATCATCATCTCATACTTGCTGAAAGCAAGAAACTTTGTTTTTCCCGAAAACACTTTAATGCAAACTGTAACACAAGTGTCATCTCTTTGGCAGCTAATCCATCCTATAAAGGTTATTTGCATGCAGCTCACCAGGGAATTACAAGGTCAACAGAATACATCTTCAGTCTTTGTTTACTACAGTTTCCCTCCACCCCTTACACTAAACACACTAATTTATCTACTTATATGAGGGATATCACTAACTAGAGATGATTCACCTCCAGAAACAAACCAACTCACACACAGAGATTATTGCTCAGTTCATGCTCAAGTAAACCTGCACCTGAAGAGTTATTCCCATCTCTGCGCAAGTCTATCTTTGGAAATCAATAGCCAAGGTGTGTTGGAATGAATGCCCCTGCCATATGCAGGGGACACAGCATGCAGAGTCACACAAGCTGAATCAAAAGTGTAAGCTTTAGTTAAATGAGTAAAAATATATTTCAAGTGCCTTAAGCATAAAAGCATGCTGTATTAAAAACAGCCTCAGAAGTCCTTAGACTTGGTAAAAGCATCTTAACCTTGCCTTTTGCAGAGTTAGCTCTCTCCTTGACAAAACCAAAACACAGCTTCTACAGCTCAGCATTCCAACATAAAAACAAGATAAAGCTCTTTGCGTATAGATAGAGTTATTTGCATAAATTCTATACAAAAGTTACAACCACCACTGTAAATTGAATTTCAGCTTGGATAGGTTAGAATAGGTGATCTGAAAATCATGTTAATTTCTCATTGGATAATTTAAAAATAAAAAGTGTCTGTTTTAGGGTCCAAGCTGCTAGCCCTTGCCATCCTATGCTGCTGCTGTCACTGCTGCTGTCTTCTGCTACTACGCTACTGCTATTAATGCTTTGTAAACAAGATTTCTGCTGTAGTTCTCAGGCTCTTGCCCACGAACTGAAACGAACTTTGCCAAAGAATAAACTTCTACTATAAAGCAACTATCAAGCCAGCCTTTTGATTAACGAGAACAACTCGTTAAAGGTGTGTATTGGGAAAGCCAGAAAGGAGTGTGGAGTCACCAACTCACGTGGTCAGATTTGCACCACTCTGCAGCTTTGCATCTGTCCAGGACACATCCTGAGAGGGCAGCCAAGAGCCTGAGCAAAGTAGAGCACACAGGGCTCTGGTTACACCCTCCTGCCCTGGCAGCCTTGGATATCTGTTGCAGCCAAATACTAACTCACCCTTAAAGTTACTCCGCATTATGCCATAGGCACACAGACTCCTGGACCCCTTCAGCACAGACTAAGAAGCTGCAAACATGATTTGCTCTTCTTAGCCCTCTAATTCCTTTGCTGCTTCCTTAATATGTATATAACATGGACAGAGAGCAGCAATGAGCAAACAGATTTTCAGCCACTGCCATAAAAGGCACATAATTTCACAAGTATTCAAAATACTTAATTAGCATGATCCTCACACCGTCCACAGAAACCACAGTTAGGTTTTTTTCCTGGTGCTCCCCCAGCAATTATACACAGCAATTAATAAGCAGTGATCTCCATGTGCATTAAGAGATGCGGTTTTCTAACCTTAAACACACCAGTCTTGAAGAGACCTTGTGATAAGATGTTTAGCATGACTAACAGTGGTATGCCAACACATGAAAAGTAAGGACAAAACCGAATACAGCACGAGTTTAAGCAAAGCTGGATTTCACATTCAGGGCCACAGGTAACAGAGGAGACCCTGAACAGTGGCACACAAGTTATTGCTGTTTTCTGTGCGTACTCAGCAGAAAAACTGCTGCACTCTGAACTTCATCAAATCAAGAGTTTCAGTAGCAAAAGCACCTTTTATTTTTGAGAGATAGCGAAAACTACACTAAGCTGTCTCAATTTACTTTCATCCTTGTCATTCAGCTAAAAATCTGTTATAAAGACAGTTGTTATAGTCATTGTAAGAAAAAAGTCACAATGGAAGCTGATGGACTTGGATTTTTGGCAGGGGGATGGTCTTGAAGCACACAGTTTGCACACAGTTGTTACAAACAGAACTTGTGATTGTAAATTTGTCTAACAATCTCAATGTTCTAGCTGAACACAATTCCTTTTTCTGTATAAATCGCTGATAACATTGAGTGGTTTAGAGAGATGCATTTTCTTACTTGTAGACATCTGGCTGAATTTTACTGCAGCTTAGTAGTGGTGTCACTTCCCAAAGTCTGTTTAATACTCATCACCTTGCTTCCTAGTTCCTGCAACACAGATATTCAGATCAAGCAGGGCTGCACGGAGATACTGGGTTGTTTGGAGACTTACTTGTGTTAGTTATCCATCTCAAGAAATGCTGGTCAGAGCTCAGTGTTACCACACAGTTTCTTTCCACCATGAAGCATTTGGGGCAGCTCATCTACATGCTTTGTCTCTGCAACCTTGTGTCAACCCACTGTGAATATTTAGAAAGCTACACATTCATAGTACAATGATGCTTTTATTAAATCCAAACCTTATTATTATACATAAAACCCTCAGTGTTAAAATGGATTAATTTGAATACTTTGAACCATATCATTTTCTTTTAAAATAGCAGATTAAAAAGATTCAGAGACTGCCAAAACATCTAAACATATTTCAAGACTTGTTTAAAAAGACTGCAGACCTTTTGTGTCATTTAACCTCAGACAAAAATAAACTCACTTACTGTGTCCTTCCACTTTAACTTCATCCTATCAAAAGTAGTTCTTACCACTAGCAAAGATCTTTAAACCATCACCTGAATTTGCTGTTTTCTTGGCATCACTGTCATACCAATGAATTCCAGAGGCTGTGGGAGCCAGCAGGACTTATCAGCTGCCTGGAGTTAAACAATACCACTTATCCCATTTTCTGAATTACCCAATTAATACAACAAAATGTTTTTCTACCATTGACACACAAAACTCAATAACAACAAAATTCCCAAGACCCTAATTTTTAAAAAAGCTTTCCAGAACAAGTTTTCTGAAGTCATCTCTCATATTCACCACTGCAGATTAAAGACATCTTTGGGAATTAGTGTGTACCCAGCAAAAAGCTAATATATGTATTTAACTTCAAAATACACTTTAGTTGTTAGTCTACATGGTGGCATTTTATTCACTGAGCAACATTAGCTCCTGTTGTTGTACAAGATGAGTGCCTAATAAAGTGGTATATAAGAAACAGCATTGAAACAAAGGGATATAAATTCCAGAGCTTCATAAAACAAGTCCATTATTCACACATTGTCAGGAAGACACTCTACTTCAAAGCACGTGAGAAAACGGATGATGTGTGTGCTTTTGGTGTATCTGAAGGATAAGAAGTGGGGAGAATGATGAACTACAGTATATTCACACTATCCAGCCCTCTACAAGCTTATTCTTTGTTTCCAAAGTGGGCAACGCATTTCCTTAATAAACACAGTTAAACCAAAGAAAGCTTATATTTACAGGACTACTTATTTGCCAATAAAGACTACCCTTGAAGTACCCTGGCAGTGAGATTGGTTCCTTCCCAATATGAACCTCTCAGATCATTTCAGTTTGAATAATTCTGCATACAGACTTTTCAATAATCTTCCATTAAACTTTCACATAACAAAAATGTGTGCCTAACTGGAACCTCCCAACACCCTCCAGTGAGTCACTCACACTCAAAAATGGGCACTGTAAAGGTTTTACATTGTACATGCAATTTTTCCGAAGAGCCACTACTAAAAGTTGTGCAGTACTGAACACCCTTAATCTCAAGTTGAGTGTTGAGTGTCTTTGGGGACGGCTTCCAGCTCAGATGCTCTGCCCTTCTCCTACAGCTTCTTACTCCAGCAGCTGATTGATTGTGCCTGCTTCGCTTGATTTGTTCTTGGTTGCTTTCTTGATTTCTCTTCATCACTCTTCCTGAACAGCCACTCTATGCTTTACTAATCAAGCTGTCATTTTTTTACTGTATATGGTATTGGGAGTAAATGGTAAAGAATTTTTTCCAAATTCCCCATCAGTTGTTTTGGCTTGACAACTATACAGAAGATTTTCACCACCACCACCCTTCAGAGACCTCTTCTGCTTGTCAGTGCAAGCAGTCACCTTTCATTTGAAGAAAATACCAGAACTTGGGCATGGCAATGTTGGATCATCACCGATTCCATCACACCTGGGGCTTCACTTGTTCTCTCCAGAATCTCATTCAGACTGTACCTGTTGCACTCTGTATGTCCCATCAAACAGAGCAAAAGTTCTCATCAGCAAGAATATTGAAATTCTAGTTTTTCTGTATTTCAGCTCAAAAAGACAGCTTTTAGACACACTTGATACCTTCAGAACAGGGTCAGCATTTAAGAGAAATAAAATTGAAATTTGAAAATTTGATGCCGTTAACAGTGACATTAATACACATTTCTTTTAATTGTGCTAATCAGTGGGAATGTGGAAGCATTTCAGCAGTCCAGCCTTCCAGAAGTTCACTATTACACATGGCTTACTTACAACAAATATGTCAAAGAAAAAGAGTGACTACAGATATTTTCTCCTGAATGTACAGTATAACAAAACCAAGTAGCAGAGCAATGTTTCAGCACAACTTTTGCCTTCCAGCATTTTTTGCAATGTACTGGGTACTAACAGAAAGAATGCAAGAGCAACTACAAGGAAATAAATTCACCACTACCATGATTCAATACCCACATATTAGACACTGACATTTTGCTTCTGTGAAGTGTAACAGCAATCCCAACGTAAATCCACACCTTGTCACTTTCAGCAGCCCAAGTAATACAACATCTGTGAATTTCAGTGCTTTATAGAGAATCTGAGAGTAGCTGGAATAAAAACATAGTTCAAGCTAGAAGGGATAAAGAGTCTCCCAGTTAAACCACATAACATGCTGTATATTCCCACACACCATAGACCTCCAAAATCAACTTGCAAGAAGTCAGGTAATCTTTTTTATTTTTATGCAGCCTTTGTTTTCTAGATGGACAGGCAGGATATAAATGACCTACCCAAACAGAAGGAAGAGGTCTATGGGTACTGATGTAATACAGCTACTCAGCAGGGCTGAAGAGCTCAGCAAACTCTTGACATATTTTCACTTCGGAAGTTATTCCAGATGCTTTTAGGAGTAGACAATAGCAATAGCTGCTTTTGACAAGGACATCTGAAAATCTGTGAGCTCCTCCAGACTGTGCTAAAATAAGTGTTACAGCCTTCCCATTTTATTAAAAACAGCTGATTAGCTCCAGGCCTCATTTCACCTGGACTATCACCATAAAGACCACGTTCACCTGCAGGCACAAGATTACTCTACACACCTCTTCACCCAGACCAGTATTTACCTTTAATGATAACAGAAGGGTCAGAAAACTAGTCCTGTATCTGCAGAGGCAGAAAATACTTTAATTCTCACAGTTAGATACTCCTTCAAAAAATCACAGGCTTCAGCCAAGTAGGATAGCAAGACAGGAAAAGAAAGAGGAGGAGGAAACCAGCTCAGAAGTCATCCCTATTCCTCCACACCCTTGTGTGAATGAAAGGGAACTAGACAAGGAACAAGGCACTGTTACAGAATTACTTGCAGAGCAAAGAAGTCCGTAAGCGCATAGGATTCACATTTTTGGACAGTTCTCACTGCAAGTATTTAGACAACTCTGCTGGTGATCACAGCCATGATAAGGCTGCACACGCTAAGAAAACGGGAGTTAATCCAGGCCAGACTGATGTCTCAGCCCAAGAAAGCAGGCAGGACCAAAAGTAAGGAGGTTTCAAACACCATCTTCTCTAGTTTCTGGATTTTTAGAAAACAACACAACTTGCACACTTCCCCTCTGCTTTTGGGTCACCTGCAACACAGTTTTGTCCAGATTTCCCATATCATTATGCTCACTAAGTTTCAAAGACTAAGTTCTTTAGGCATGGCTGACTGCTGGAGTATCTGGAAAGTAAGACTCACGCAGAGAAGAGCTATTTTATACACTTAAGGGTTAGTGACTCCATCTAGGGATACCAGCAGAGTTCTGGGACACCAGTGAGGCTTTAAGAAATTTTGTTGGTGTTTTTTCCCCCCGTCCCAATTTCAGGCTATCACTGTTCATAACAACATGGGTTCTAAATCTTGGCCTTCCTAAAAGTAACTTCAGAGTGAGAAAACAGAGTGGTCTGTATCTTAAGACTCCCCCACTTTACTTACCATCACTTTCGCTCTTGCTTTTTAAGTCTTCCATCCATGTTGGAATAGTTTTCAATGCAACATAATCCCCCAAGTACTCTTTGCGTCTTTCTTCCAAGGTCATCTTCAGCAAACGCTCTGTTTAGGGGAAAGAGAAATAAGAAAAGTCTTGCAAGCTTTCACGTGTTGTTGCACATGAACCACGTAGTGACCAATGCAGTGCCCTTGATGAATGAAATGCCACCTGAGAGGAGCAAGCATGAGTGATCCAGTGAGTTACAACAGAAGCTAAACAAGGTCCATCTGTACAACTGCACACGCCTATTTCTGGGTATCCCAGTTCTGCAAAGTTAACCCCTCTTCCCCACACTCTGGGCTGTCCAGGCTTCCTCCCCACATCACTGCTGTGCTGTTTTTTCCTGACACTTAACTTCCTGCATCAGAGAACAGCAGCTTTAGTAGGGAATTGTTGTTTTATAATGAGTTTTCAGGTATGAAAGTCTGTTCTGTAGGTTCTGCATTTGTAAACCAGAACTAAAATAACAAAAGTTCTTACTTAGGCAGGGAGCATGGTGGGAGATTAATAAAATGCTACTACTTAACAAAAGAGATCAGAGCTAAAGCAAACATTCTGTCAGTTGCTAGGTGTCTGGGGTGGTGAGAAAGGCAAGTTAAGCTTTAGAGATTTTCATTTGAACGTTAATAGGACACACCTGGTTACCACACTAAAATACATATTAGATGGTTGTTTTTGTTTTCTCCTGAGAACATCACCACCTCTTTTTTCAGAGGTTTAGTGAAAAGTAAAGCCTCAAACGTCGCACAAGTATGACAGCTACTGCCAACTTCACTCTTCTTCAGACCCTGTTATAAATGGACTTTTACAGTTAAAAAAAAAAGCCATCCCAATGACCCAAAACTGCAAGCAACCCCAGCACTTCAGCTCATTTTTGCCATCACATCCTCTTCTCCCTACCTACCTCATCAATGTTTAGCATTAGCTCAGCACAAGGTGAAAAGCTTTTTCCCTACCAAAAGAAGAAGGGAAAAGAAGAGAACATCATGACACCTATACTCTACTCAAATTTCTGGGTCTGTTTTTACCAGTAGCACTGTGCCACTTTAACCACACTAACAGTTTTTCTTGACATGTTAATCAGTAATAAATGCTCTTCAATGACTGAAGAATTTTTAGGAGTGTAGGGGAAGGCTAGACTCATGTTATTTGCACTTTACTAAAGGACTAGGCAGACATGAAAAGAAGATTTTCATCTCAAGTTGAAAAAGCAGCAAAAGAGTTGAACATGGAAACTGCTTGTCAGATCAAACCTTAAAAAAAAACAAGAAAGAAAACCACTGGGGTCTGGTTTGGGGTTAGTTTTTTTTGTGGTTTTTTTCAAAATAAATTTCCTAATTATGTAGGCTGCGGTCAGCACAGTCTAATAATGCAAGTTTTGAGCACACCTTCCCGTAACAAAATGAGTTTATTTTGGTATTTTTTGACAGTATCAACTTCTTCAGTTGACAAAAACGCTTCTCTCTCCTCATTCAAGGCTTGGTATCTCACTGGGGTATTTATGGCTGCCAAAGTGGAACTGATGTAACGAGGGTCACAAGAGATACGTACCCACCTCCCTTACCTGAGCTCCAGGCATACAAAACTCCAAGTATCTGACACGCACACTGCAAGTCCTACAGGTAGGCAGACCTGAGAGAGGGTGTCAGTTTTGAGGGACTGCCAAGCAGAGCAAGTCTAGGTGCCTTTTGCTGAAGAGGCGACAGAGCCAGTCCTGTGCCTTCAAAACAAAAGTTCCTCTCTACAGGAAGGTTTTACAAAAGTTTGCTCTTGTGAGTCAGCAGCAAGAACTTAAACTGAGTCTTAATTATACACAAACCTCCCAGAGGATGCTCCCAACAGCCGTCACCGCAAGTACAGTTTTCTGCCTGTAGCAGAAACTTGGGAAGTTTGCAGGCAGCCCAGTCCTGTGTCTAAGGCTCTGCAGTCACCTCCGCTCCTGCTCCGTTTCAGCTGTCCTCAAGGAATATCTCCCCTGGGAGGACATGGACCAAACCTTAATTACCAAGAAAGTAATTAAGAAAAGCAAGAGTATTGTCAGTGGGTTTGAACTCAATATTTAGCAACTAGTGCTTTTTTTCTTTTTAAGAAGTGCTTCAGAATATAAAAGGCTGAGAGCAAGTGCATTCAGAGCTTCATGGGAAGAACAGAAACAGTGAGCACAGCCAGCTTTCCAGGGGTTATGGGGTACTTATGAAAGATGAAAGCAGATCTGACTAAAGATTTGATTTCCAAATCTTTAAGGATTTAAGGCTGGGTAAGAAGGAAAGAAGTTGGGCTTCTGTAGTTTTCCTCTCTAGCAAAGAAGGTACTTGATAAGAACAGTCCCACAAGACTAAAAACTGAAGGGCAATGCCAGCAATGAAGAGAGAAGCTTTTTCTGCCCTCCTCACTCAAAGTACTCAGGGCCAACACCATCAGCATGGTGCTGGAGCAGTTACTGGAGCAGAAGACTGGCAAACGCTCTTCGTTCTCACTGGGCAGAAAGACAGGGAGTTGTGGCCAGCTAGCACTCCAAAATGCTTCCTAGATTAAAAAACCTCAGCAGCAGTGAGCAGAGCTGGTTTGCATTCAGTAACATCACCGTGCTGATGGAGACCACTATCCTCACAGCTGATGGAGACACCAAAAGTGTGTCAGCAGCTTCAGTTTCCAGTTTCCCCTCGAGACCCTCCACTCTGCCATCCTTACTAAGGGTTTGAATTCACCTGCCAGGCTATGAATTCACACAGACAGCAACAGAGCTGAAAGAGACAAGTGGGAGTAGTCAGAACATTCACTAGAGCCTACCAGAAACTTTTCCCCGTCTGCCCCTTGCAATTTTTGAAGGTAACAACATAGAGCATTAAGGGGAAAGTCAGTTATAATTGATAACACATAAATAATGCTTGAGACAATTTAACGATACCTTCCTTGTTGAAAACAGAAACTTTTATCATGTAGAAATTTGTTGCCTCACCTTTACTAGAGAAACATGAATTGTAAGTCTGAAAGAAAATGACTCACTTCATTTGAGAAGAGTTTGACAGGAGCAACTAACCTACAAAAAATAAGTTCATTTGTGTTTTAACAATATTTCCTTAGAAAGGTGCACTTGAATCCTATTCATTGAATTGGTCTTCTGCCTTCTTAGCTTGAAACATACTTAGAGTCACAAGTGTGATGGAAGAAAAGAAAGAGGACTTAAAATATGACCCTCTGATCTGTTTTTCTTCCTCTTCTCATCTATTACTACATTATTTGGAACACACCGGTCAAGAAGCTTTACTCCTCAGATATAAATATTGCACTTCCACTCTGTGAATTTCTTTTCCTTATTTTTATATTGCTCTCCACGGGATCGATACAAAGTACCAAAACAGCGAGGTCTGCATTAAACGCTTGGCCCACAGTTTTCATGCTCTGGAATTTGGCTCTAGGGTTTTATAAACTGAGAATACACAGGTGGGGGTCCTTAAAATATATATAAAAATAAATAAACAGTTCAAAAGATAGGAAGTAGGGGTGCTCCGAGAGTCCCATACCCCAAACACTTCACCCCGTCTGACCGACACTAGAATCTAAACTGATTACACCAATGATCCCGATAAACCACGTTTCCCCTCGGAAAACAAACGCATTGAAAGGAGAAAAGGCACGTTTTGAGGGCATGTGCCCAACTTTTCGGCCTGAAACACTCCCACAAGGTGACTTGGGGGCGGGAAGCCCTCAGGAGAGGGGTTGTTTACCGCCCTCCCTCGCTTACTTCCCTCCGCCCCGGGGCTCCGCTCCTCACGCATACACCGAGGTATGGGGGCAACAGCCCCAATTCCCGCACGCACGGGCTGCCACAGGCTGTGTCAGCCAGGAGACCCCAGGACAAGGGCAGAGAGCACGGAGTTCCCCCTTCCCCACCCCGTCCCTTCAGCCGCGGCCGGCGGGAAGCGCCGCCGGACACCCCGCGGTGAGGCGGCGGCTCTGAGGGCACCGGGACCTCCCCCCGTTCCCTCGCTCCCTCCCGGCTCAACGTGGGGTTCAAGGCGGGAGAAGCGGGCCCGGCACCGGGAAGGGCGATAATACCTTTCTCCTCCCGCCACATCTTTTTCCGTTTGTTGCCGGGGTACATGGTGGTGTGGCTGGTGGCGGCTTTGAGCTGCAGGTTCCCCAGGCTCACGAGGGGGTGGAGGAGACGCCGCGCCAGAGCCAGAGCCGAGCGATAACGACGCCCCGCGCCGCTGCCGCCGCTGGTGCCGCTGCTCCCGCCGGGTCCGGCTCCGGCTCCGCGCC
>VYXC01006400.1:19866-36914 GCA_013397175.1 Platysteira castanea
ACCCAGGGACCGGCGGGACCCACCGCGCCTGGCCGGGGCCCGCCACCGCCGGCTCCTCCCGTGGGGCCACCGGCACCCGTGCGGCCTTGGAGCGTCCGGGACGCAGGAAACTGCCCCGGCCGGTTTAAAAACAGGCGCTGGAGCTGCAGATGCCGGGCTGAGGTTTCCGGGAGAGGGGCTCCGCTGGTGCCTCCAGAGAAGGGCAAGAGAGCTGGTGTAGGGTCTGGAGCACAAGCCCTATGAGGAGCGGCTGGGGGAGCTGCGGGTGTTCAGCCTGGAGAAAAGGAAGCTCAGAGGTGGCCTTATCACTCTCTACAACTCCCCGAAAGGAGGCTGTAGCCGGGTGGGGGTCGGTCTCTTGTCCCAGGCAACCAGCGTCAGGACAAGAGGACATAATCTTAAGCTAGGCCAGGGAGGTTCAGGTTGAACATCAGGAGGAATTTCTTCGCAGAAAGGGTTATCAGACATTGGAGTGGGTTTCCCGGAGAGGTGGTGGAGTTACCACCCCCGGAGGTGTTTAGAAAAGACTGAACATGTCATTCAGTGCCGTGTTGACAAGGTGGTGTTCAGTCAAAGCTTGAACTCGATGATCTCGAAGGTCGTTTCCAACCTGATTCTGGGATTCTGGGATTCGCTCGGATTCCTACACCACGCCCCCACCCCTTAGTCCCACCTATTGGGAAAATCATCGCTGGCTGCCGCAGAGGCCAAGGTCCACCTGGGTCTGAAGGTCAGGGAAGGCACCTTGGCCCCTGTGTCACTCACCCTTCTCTGTACCAAGAGTAATTTTCTCCTTCACACCAGCTTCCATGGACTAGATAAATAAATACAAAAGCTTTCCTGCAGCTGTACAGATGCTCTTAGCTTCATTTGTGCCCCTGTGGAGGGAAAGGCCCTTCCCCAATGCAGGTGAATGGATTTAGCCCTGGAGCACAGCAGGTGTTTGACTTGGAGCAGGAGTGGTGACGGGCTGGTGTGACAAAAGGATGCATCACAGCCTCACTGTGCCTCACTGTGCTTATGATCTGACACAGCTTCACCAAGACAGAACGTTCTCAGGGTTACAGAGATGTATGATTGAAGTCAAACACAGGGTCTACATCTGTTCATATGGAAAACAGAATCCCAGCTAAATCATACAGAGAATGTCTTGGTGTGCAGCCACTGGTCAAGGACTGGCTCTTCTCTGGTGATACACTCTTGTGCTTCACCGTATCAAAGAAAGGTGAGGCACAACTTAGCAACGTTTCAGTAGCAACATTTCATTCCTTTTCTCATAGTTTCTGCTAAACACAAACATTAACATCTCTACTATAACCATTAATCTTGGTACAGTTCCTTAGAGTAAAATAGTTAATCTTATCTGACTCAGTGGTGCAGGGAAGAACCCAGTTTACCTTCAAATAAATCAGACTGAGTCTTCTTTACAAAGCATATTTGAACGTTCATATTAGACCACCTCCTGAAGGGATGTTGTTATCTTTACCTGATTTCTTCACTTAGCCCAGGTGATGTGCCTTGGTAGCCCAAGCACAATTTTCTCATCTTGATAATAAAAATGAGAGACAACAAACAGGTGAATTTTTTTTTTCCTTCTTTTTACATCCACAATGTGGAGCAAATATTTGAGTGCATATCCTAGATCATTGCATATTTACCAAGCTACTGAATATTCTAGTGTCCTGTGGGATCTGTTCCACATTTTATAAATCAATGTTTATTGGACCAGAAGGGGAGAAAGAGCAAACTTAGCTCTCTTCCTGTAGAGGCCATCTGCATGCATTCTGCAATTTCATTTGTAAAAGCAGCTACAATAGCCATAATTTTGGAAAATGTCTAAAGCAAGTATGTACATATATAAAAGGGGGGAAAAATAAGCCTGATGTTTACACCAGCACCAAAATAAAAGACAAGATAAAAGACAGGAATAAAACTGGTCTTCAACTTAAAAATAGAAGTGTCCAAATCTTACAATTCCAGTAAGAAAATTCTTACTGCATTTTACATTTTTTCTTTGGGTGCTGGTGATACAATAGATCCCNATTGGACCAGAAGGGGAGAAAGAGCAAACTTAGCTCTCTTCCTGTAGAGGCCATCTGCATGCATTCTGCAATTTCATTTGTAAAAGCAGCTACAATAGCCATAATTTTGGAAAATGTCTAAAGCAAGTATGTACATATATAAAAGGGGGATATATAAAAAGCCTGATGTTTACACCAGCACCAAAATAAAAGACAAGATAAAAGACAGGAATAAAACTGGTCTTCAACTTAAAAATAGAAGTGTCCAAATCTTACAATTCCAGTAAGAAAATTCTTACTGCATTTTACATTTTTTCTTTGGGTGCTGGTGATACAATAGATCCCACTGAAGAAGTAAGAAATCATGCCACTGACTGATATGAGCATGACCTGTCTTCTTACACTTGTTGATTCTGGAGGCCCAAAGGCAGAGAAACAATCAGCATTATTGTACTTGGTGGGAAAATTTACCTAAAAAGTAGCATTTTAGTATTCAGATGAAAACCAACCATGCCGCAAACTGGGAGATTATTTTCTGAGAACACTGTAGAAAGCTGTATACATTGAGGGCTAAAGCAATGCTCAGAAGGGCTTAAAAATGTTCTGTTGAAAAAATGAGCATGAGAGTGGGACCAGCAGGAAACTGGTGTTGGTCTAATGAGCTGTGTATATTTAGTCCATCCAAGGCCTAGTGAACCTGGTTCAGAATGGTGACATTCTGCAGGGGAAGACAGGAAAACTGGGCAATGTCCAAAATTAGTATTTAAGAGATATATAGCCCAGGCAGAATACTAATAGCTGCAAAATGAACATTTAACATATGGATAAAGTAATGACTGGTTAGAGAGTTCCCATTAGAGATATAATAGGAAATGTAAATTAATATGAGAGTGAATACTACGCTATAGAAGTGAATAAATGCACCAAAGGAGAGCTAGAGCCTCAATCCAAAGTGCTGGATCGTCCAACCGAACCAGCATTAAGGCCCCTACGTGCAGCATTTCCACTGCCATCAACCATCCTGACCAAAATAAAGGCGGTGGCACAGCAGATCCTGCGCTGAGCCCACCACGGAGCGAAGCTGAGCGGATCCAGGGCCTGCAGGAGGCAGACTGGGGCCACTGGGTGAGCACTGGCTCCGGGGGGGTCAGCTGTGGTGTGGGAGCTGTGGCACACCTGGAGACAGGCGGCTTGAGGTGCAGATTTTAATGAAAGGATCCAAATATCAGTTGCTGGAGAAAGAGAGGATGGGAGCAGAAGCTGGCCGTTCCAAGTCTTGGCAGTCTTAAAAACATTGGAAAAATTCTGTTTCAAAGAAGGAAGGGCAAACTGGTGCCACCTTCGCAATCGCATGGTGCAGGGTCAGGGCCCGTGTTTGTGGACACTGAACCATGGGCAGCAAAACTGGGCAGTTTTGTGAGAGAAGGCACAAAGTTTAACAAGAAGAAAATTTGTATGACATTACAGTAGGCAGCTTTTATCATTGTTTACAATGGAAACCAGTTCTTTATTTGTTTTTTACACTGTTTATTCAAATTTTCCTCTAATACAGTGAAAAAGGTAAATATGAAATTAAGATACCTTAAAAATTCATAAACAATTTGAATTTTCATAATTTAAAGATCACTTTTATTGATAAAAATTTTAAATGCAGTTCTATATTTAGATTATTGCCTCAATTTCTACCTCATTAAAAAAGAAAGCAACAGAACATTGTGGACAGTTTCATATGTTAAGAAAAAATTCCTTCATCATGTATGTGAAAGCACCTTTTTAAGTGTATAATATCTGTAGCTATTAAACAAAATTGATTTATTACACCAATAACAAAGCGATATAATAATCTAAAATGTGTTTATAAATTATTTATATTTAATAAAAACGTATTTCAACCATCATTATTCTTCTCAAACCTTGCTTGTGTAGCAAACTGTGCACTATACACGGTCCTGCTGATTTTGATAAACCCTGTGCCGTGCACATTTCCACTGCTGGAAATTCAAATGCAAACTTACAGCCCCTGTACATTAACCATGAAGTCTCTCCTCCTGTCCATTCCTATCACATGCTGGAACTGTTCCGAGTCCTTTTCCCAAGGCTCCCACAATATCGCTGGTAAGATGTCACCTTTTATTAGCACGTCCACCCTGAGATACACTAACATGCATTGAAAACATAAAATGCACATCATCCATCTTTCATGTGACAACAGCATCCCACCTACTGAAGTTTCAAGCTCATGTCAAACCTGGGTCAAGGTTCTGTTAATAAAATGATACTGAGTGACAGAAGAGAGGGAATTAACTGCCTGCAAGCATTCGATAAACTGTTACCTCTAATTTCTTTGGTTTGTTGCCTTGGGCAAATGTGCTAAAGAGGAAACAAGTAACTACAAGCCCCATTTGTCCAAGTGGGTGAGAGGAGATGAAGAGGAAAGGCAATAGACTTGTGTTACTCACAGCTTTATGATTTTAATCCACTTTGTCAGGGAACTATCTTTTGGTCCATCCAATAATGTGATAGCTAAACTATTCAAAGAAGGAGAAAACAAATGTTTCTGTACTTTTGATATGTCTATTGATATGATTGCATGATTTTACTGTTTCATAAGTAATCAAATGCACAATCTTTCAGTTTGACCACTAAGTTATAGTTTTATCTAGATATAATTGTTTATGGTAAATAAATAATATATTAAACACATAAATAATTTGAGATAATTATTCAAGTAATCTAATATATACACATTATCAAGTGACACTTATAACAAGACTAATTTTTTAATATTTTGATATACACTTGTCTCATTTTTGATTTGCTGCAACATTACAAACTTAGAAGAGGATTTTGTAGATCCTTTGAAGAGCTATTTTAAGTCAACTATTTCGGAAAACATTGTTCCAATATAGTAGTATTTTAACACCATTCAGTCTGATGATGTAAATGAGTGAAGCATTTTCCCAAGACTTAATTACAGTTCCGAAATACCACATTTTATAAATCAATGTTTGTTGATGTGTGTGATTATGTACACCGTGTGGGACTAATGCATGTTATAATTGCTGCATGTTGTTTCCATGCTGTACCTGAGCTCTGCAGTGAGTGCTGCTGTTCACTACAGCCACAGGCAAAGGAGGCAGGGGAGAAAGGCAAAGGAGAAAGAGATTTTCAGAGTTTCCACAATAACCCCACAGACCTGATTTTTTTATGCACAGCAGAAAAGCCAGGAAAAAAAGGCAGGAATTTTCAACTTGGGCTCCTCTCCAGGATCAGCATCATATGGAAGAGATAAAAATACAAGCTAAAAAAGTCAGCAGTTGATCCAGACTGAAACTGTCTTCTGCTCCTGGAACTATTCCTGGCTCAGAGAGGAAAAGAGGAAGAAAAGAGAAGTGTCCCACCTCGGGGATGACTCAATGCAGAGTGGACTGGAGCGCCACACTGGTTCCTCGGGAGTTTGCCACAGTTCAGGTGTTTGTAGGTGTGATGGTGGTGCTTGACAAAACCTTTTCAGGCCTCTGCCAGTGGCTGCTGGAAACAGAAGTACCTTTTAATCTCAGTCATTCTGTATCCAGATGAACTAAGATGTGTTCCACAAAGTACTTGATAGAGAAGAAAACTTTAAGTAGGAAATTACTCTTCTGTATGCCACTTGAAAAAGTGGAATTCCTGTTCAGCCTGCAATGTCGTCAGGAAAAAATAGAGATTCACAAACAGAATGAAACACTCAATGTGACCTCAATACAGAAGAACAGAGTTTAAAAAAAAAAAGAAAGAAAAAAGCGGGGTTTAACCATGTGCTCAAACCTAAAGTACATAAAAGCAGTTCTATTGACTTCACTGGCACCACTGACGTACTCTGACTGCTGGGAACTTGACCTTAGCGGGCTGTGTACAACCTTCCTATCATCAAGAGATCACATCATCAAGTGTCTCTGCAAGGGCAGAACATAATTAAATGGGATCACATCTAGCAGCGGAAAGCATAATGTTAATCTGCAGTAGCAGTTAAAATATTCCCTGGTTATAAAATTCCTTAAGTGATATCTTCTTTTCTTTCCAGAAAAACAACATCCTGGCATTAGAAACATTCAAGCCAGGTGACCATAAGAAGAGGCAAGCGTGAATTTTCTTGTTTTGGTTCATCCCTCATCACTGCACACACCTACATCTTTGCTTGGATTTTTATTTCACAACTGCAAAGGGCAGAAGGCGAGTGATTTATTCCAGCATGCTGTGCCACTATAGAGCTGAACTGGGGCTAGTTGGGCTGGGAAGTAATTCGTTGCTAAAACCAATAAAAGATGGGTGTACCTTTACAAGAAATCTAACATGCTGATTGTCAAATTAGGCTGAAATTACATTATTAAAGAAAGGTTTCAAGCATCAGAAATGAAAGAATGTCTTACATTCTCCACTGAGGAAATCTAGATCTCACCAGAGGGGACATCCACTGTCATTATTCTGCTATTTTATCTGTTTTGTCTTTTATAACAACTTTGTTGCCAGACAGAAAAAAAAAAAAAGCTAAGAGGTGGTTGAGAGTTGAAAGAATGAGCAGAGAGGGGAAAAAATGATGTAAGAATTGGAAAAACTTCTCAAAATTTAAAAATTATGTAGAGTGTAAAGCTGGTACAAAACAGTTGATAAAAAGTGAGGCTATTTAGGATGTAGATGCTATATATCTTCCTATTTTTGTTTCAAAAGATAACATGCATCATCAAAATCAGTGGAATTACACCACTACAGATATATGTTTATTTCATATATAACAAGAGATAACTGAATTAATTTTTCAAGTCTGCTTTTCCATCTCTCTCCTTTGCTTGGTTATTTTGCTTGGTTTAGCTTTTTTCCCTCCAAATGATGCCATCTATTCATGGCTTGCTATTCTCTGAATTTCTGACTGATTTTGATGTTAAATCCATCCATTCCTACACACCTTTTGGTGCATAGACTAGAAGCAAATATCAAGGCACGTTTTGGTTATGAAAGTACAGGTGCTAGTGAACATGAGTGAGATTCTGTGTGTGATACAAACAGAATCCCAGCATGTACAAAATGAAGGAATCACGGACACACTGTGACTGGAAGGCCCGCAGGAGATCTTAGTCCAGAGCAAGGTTGCACCAAATTCACATCAGAGTGCTCAGGGATTTGACAGGTACTCTGCTGAACACCTCCTGGGGAAGTGGATTCACAGCTTCTCTGGGCACTCTGTCCCAGCCTCAGCTGGAGTTGCTGGAGTTTACCATCATCCTTTTTACATTTTCACCTAGAATCCAGCTTTAAAGGAATAGTCGGAGGAATTCAATTCAATTGACTGATGTACCACAACACACAAGGCTGAGCAAGCATATCCCCACACTCTGTTCCTTTCTTGCACTACACTGAGCCTGCTGTTGCCTCAGACCTCTGCTGGACAGCATGGCTTCTAGGCAAAGAGTGATACCTTTATACTGTATGGAGGCCAACACGAAAAAAAGGGCTGGGGTGGAGGGTGTCTGCTGAAGCAATGGCATGGTTACCTTCCAGGTAATTTTTCTTTCTAATTTTGCTTTACTCTTTTGTCTTCTCTTGCATTTTGCTTGCTTCGCCTAACATTTTGTGTTGTTTATTGCTCATCTTTCCATTAGTAGCACACTGTATTTTTATCCCCTGTAAATGCAACACATGCTCCTGCTCCTTTTCTTAAAATGCTTCCAGCACTGCACAAGCAGATCTACATTTTCCTTTTCTTTTTCTTCCATCTTAATGCAATATACACCATATCCACTTCACTACTTTCCTCTCAATTAAATTGTTCTAAATTACTTGTTCGGTGTAAGGGAGAACAGAAATGTCGTAAAAATAATTGCTTTACATTTAATCACCTGGGTATCTGTACTAGTTCGAAAGCAAACTAGTGAGAGGCTCCAAGTCGGAAATACAATTTAATAGGAAATATAAAATAAATGCAATAGTACAAAAAAACAGCCCACTGATAGAGTCAGAGTACAACCTGACCCCCTGATGGTCAGGGTGGTGGTAGCAGTCCAGTTAAATGGTGGCTGCAGTCCTCCTGGAGTGATGGTTCTGTTGAAGCAGTGATTCTGTAGAAGGCTCTGGTCTTCCTCTGGGAATCCAGTGGACAAGGCTGCCAATGCTGTTCCAAACCTCAGCTTATATCCACATGGGAATGCTTGGTTCTTCCCCCTGGGCGGAGCATCTCACAATGGGGTGATGTAATTCTGTGAGTCATGCAGTGGGTCCTTGATTGCCCATTAAGCAGAGATAGCTCCTGGAGGGAGTTATCAAGGATGGTGGGGGATAATGAGCACTGCCCCACCTGTTTTAACAGCTTGTGAAGACGATAATAGAATGCATACTTTTGGTTGTATCTTATACTGTAATCTAGGACAGTATCATAACAGTTTATGTGTATTGTGTTCAGTGTAATTATGTTACATTACTTGGCAGAAATTGGTTCAAAATTTGGGAGTTCAGGTTTTAGAGGAGATAAAATTAAAAGTAATTTTATATTATACATAATAATACTGAGCCTGAGTGGTGTTAATTAAAATGTCCTCCCCATCAATTGGAATTTATTGCTTTGTAATAGTGGTTACTGTATCAGTGACATACTATATGATATACAAGGAAAGTAGGAGATTTACATCACAATTATTACAAGATGTTTTAATTCTGACTTTCTTTTTTTTATAGTCCTCATTTTTATTAGCTATTTTTTGCCTTGTTACAGTGGTTGTTGTTGCTAGTATGTTAATAGCTTTTCCTAATGTGCCCAAATCTGTGCAAATCTTTTTACAAATAATCCATAATCCACAAGTATTTCTTGACCTATAGGAAGCAGGTTAGTTTTTATTCCCCTCTCGAGTCGGTCAAGAATTGTATTATGAGTTCTATTCTGCTCATATCGATCCCCCTGTGAAACCCTCCTTTTATTTTGACCATAAGCGAATTATTTCCTGTAGATACAGAGTGTCCTTTGTGACATCGAATCCAAATGCAGGTGCTAACAGTGTCAGTGAGAGCAGGGAGTATAAAACCCTTTGCTCCCTCCTGCGGGGAGCTGGGCAGGACTCTGGTGCTGGTCACTGCTCGCTCTCCTCGGAGGAGCTCCGTGATCCAGCAGCCCTATCCCCATGGCTCTACAATGCTGCCTTGCTTCCAGGCTATTTCCTGACTGCACAGGAACACAGAGCAGTTTGCATTTTATATCCTCTTCCGTGGGTCATCTACAAGCTTGACAAAGGTCCTGATATCCTCTTTGTTGTTAATCCATCTGTACTTAACGTACAAGAAGTAGTACGGTTAAGGCTGATATATACAAAATTCTCCAAATAATCCATTCCAGGGAAAATGAAGACTTTCTGCCTGCTCATGCATAGCAGTCTAAAACTACATGGCTAAAACACCACTTAATTTATGGTTATTTGTGTAGGTGGTTACAGCTCGGTACTATTATACTGCCTTTTGTTATAAGCTGGAAAATTAATTAACTCTTTCTTTATTTCTTTTAGCAATCCCTTCCTGAAAGCCCTTTCAAGAAGTGGACTTTAGTGTTCTCATTAGAATTTAATCTCTTATGTTTTAATAACTATCCTACCAGGTTATTAAGGTGTTAGAATTATCTAAAAATAAAAAAGAAAAAATAAAAAAAGAATGATATAACTAATTAGCAAGTCAAGACCATTTGTCTCTCAGATACATTATTTGAACAGAAACAAAACAGTTTTATAACAAAATGAACCCTCTTACCAATAATTTGCTTATTTTCAGAAGCAGAAAACTTTTTTTTATTTTAAACCACAGAGAAATAATGTTTCAAAACAAGTAAATGCATTTCAAAGCATAATTGCATAATTTATCAGGAAGAAAGTTTAGTCCCTCCAACACAGTCACAAACTGTGTGTTGCACATTACTTCTCTTAATAAATTTGAAAAATTGTCAGAAGTACCGATATTTTTCACTAGCACCCAAACTGCACCCACACAGTTACTTAAAGGTAGCATGGACAGGCAGCAGTCCCACACATTCCCTGCTAATGGAACCTTTGGAACTGGAGCATTTAGTGCCCACCTGGGAAGCAGCTTTCGGGAGGCTCGAGGCAGGCTGTGGTGGTAGCTGGGGTGACCCAGAGCGGTGCTGTGGAGGCCAGCAGGAGCAGAGAACCTGCTGGGTACCATGGTAATGTGTGTCTGGGAAGACACAATAAAGACGCTCTCACACCTGCCAGGTTCAGCAGAAAGGAGGGAATAATAATGTTTATTATTGACATATCTCACATTCATATCCACGTCCCAACTCCACAAGGGAGTGGAGAGCATGTCACTTCTTTCTCAATCCCACTGGAGAAGAAAGGTGCTCATCAAAGTTCTCTTATCACAAAAGGAATGAAAAACAGAAAATACTGTTAAGTAAACATTGGCTGTTATTTACATGAAACTGTGTGAAAGAATCGGATTCCAAGGTTAAAAACAGAAGGCTTAACAAAAACCAGGGCAACAGTAATGAGGTTGGCCAAGCTTGGCAAAAATCAGCACAAAGCTGTCACATCGCTGAGGAATAACAGCAAGGGAGGGCCAGTCACTGTGTGTACCCTGAGTTTCCAGGAGGTGAGACAACAGCACCATTGATATTTGTGAGAATGACTTGCAAAGCCTGCCAGGACTGGAAGATCACAAAGCAATGACAACAATTTCAGTTACACCCAGGGACGCACTGCAGGGACTTGCGCTTCTTGTCGAGCCCTCACTCAGAGGGTCACTGTTCTGTCTGGACACTGAGATGACACTTGAGGACCCAGCAGGCAGGAACAAGAGAGATCAGATGATGTCTCAGAGACACTCACAGCTCTTATGAATGGCTCTAATAGGACACAATCCAAACAAGTCTCTGGAAGGCAGCTTCCCCAGAGAAGGAGGTGCTGAAGAAATAAGTCCGTGCATTTCAGAGTGCAACTTCCCGCCTTCACAATTTGGCTGCCCAACCCTGGCTACCACAGATGTCAAGACCCTGTGTTCCCAAATGACTTGTCACCAGAAGCTGCTGGAGATTTCAGGTCTGTGCCCCACAGAGCAGTAAAGTCCAGCAGCTGTGTCCTGTGCTTGGCGGGAGCAGGAGCGTCAGTGGGATACATTGCCTGGCATTTGTCCCCAGGACCCACAAATCCAGTAAACAGCTGCCGCCTCACAGAAATTGTCCTCCCTCCCCCAACCACACATCTTACTACAGACAGACCTACTAGTAATGAGCTGAGCCACAAGTATCTCTCGTCATCTGTCCCTCTCTCTGGTAGCTGGTCACCGCTACAGAACTGGGCAGGGAAATACATTTGACCACAGAAATGGGTAGAGCTAATGAGAGCTAATTTTTAAGTCCTGAGTCTTAAAGACTGTTTCTTACAGTCAGTGTTCTCTCAAGTGATAGCTAAAAATTGCAGTTTTCAACAAAGTCTTACAATACGCTGTCATTACTGTGGTGAAACATATTGTTATTATTGGAAAAATGAAATAGCATTAAAGCTGCTGTTATATATAACAGCATATACTATCAATGTCAGCACATACTATCAATGTCTTCTACCTTGCTGCTGATAAAGCAGGAACCTGAAAAATCCTTCCAAGACTGATGAATCAGTTCGGGTTCATAAACTAGGAATCAGGTGGAAATGGAAATTCACCACATACAGCTAGAGTTGCCCAACAATATTTGATTACAATCACATTTTGCAAAGTGGTCATTAATTTTGGTTCTGCTCATTTTTAGTATCCAAATCAATACCTCATAGATGTGATTTGTGAAGAGGGCACTTATTAAATGAGTTCAATTTCAAGCATTAAGCTATAGATGAGATGTATATAAGAAATGCTTATCAAATATTTGCTTCCAGATGCAATTATTTTAGTAGTAAATTTTTGAAATAAAATCTTATTTCATGCCTAAATCCAGTTGCATTTGAATGTTTTTATTGGAAATAACCTATACCAGAGATGGTCTTGTCTGCAAGCAAGAGAATCATAGGCTGCTCTCCATAAGCTTTTTATTGTTAATTTTTTTCTGCTGGAGACTTGCACATATTTTAGACTGAACTTATTTTGTGCTGATGCTTTGCATATGGGGTAATAGAAAGGTTTATCAATATACAATCCATCTGAAACCAGTGTATTTATTAAATAACTGAGTTAGTTCTTTGGGCCTTGCTTCAGTTGCATTTGAAAACAAGGTTAACTTTTCTGGATTGGTAAACAGCACTGTAAACAATAAGAAAAATGCTATGTTCTTCATGAAGGACTTCCATGGTTAATGAAATATTAACAGCTTTCTGGGGACAGAATATGTATTCCAGTTTTTAAAAATGTTATTGTAGACTGCCTCTGTAAGGCAGCAAAACAGTTTTCGTGATGATTTCTAGTTTTGACACTCATCTTACTCGCTGATAATTTTCCCTATTTAACATCACCCTAAAAATAAATCAATATGAAATGTTACCAAAAAATATTATTTAATCATAACAGATGTAAACCCTCAAAAAACCCACTAGGATATGACTTCTCAGACCTTAATAATAAACTGCCCCTTCTGGCAATCTAATTGGACAATTTAACAAGTTTCCTATGCAAGGGAAATCAACTACTCCTTAAAAAAAAAAAGAGATGAATTAGTAGTTCATGTCATAGACCCAAGTCTGCAAAACTTCAGTCTCATCATGTTGCTCTAGTTGTACAAAATGGGGTAGAAATAGCCTCAGGGAAGAATCCCAGAGTAATGAGGTTAGTTCAAGTGGAGCTGACAGAACAACTCTCTATCAGTCCCCCAACACCAAGCCATGTATCCAGATGCAGCAGGTAATATTCACCTTAAACTAGCACAAGATCAGCTACCATTTCTCTGTGGTTTCCACTTCTGTTTTTCTGGCTTAACACACAACTTAAGACGGTGTTAGAAGGTACAGACCACAGCCTTTATGAGAAGTTAAAATGCCAGATTAACAGTGTACAAACACATCTTCCTTAGCAGAGCTCTGCAGTAAGTTTGCACAATTTTCCTCTTTCTATAATAACAGTATCTGGTTAGCTTTAAAATAGTTCGTGTATGAAAGATGGAATAACAGAATGTATTTTAGTTCACCCTCGCCATTTGATGGCAATGTACAGTGGCACAAGGATAATTAACTGAGACATTGCCAAAGGGACATAACACTTTTAGATGGTAAATTCTTTCCATCTTTCCAAAGAGTCACAGTCAGTATTTCAGCTTTAGGCTGGTTTATTGCCTAGAGCAAATTTGATTTTGATAGACTTACCCAAACTATGGAAAAGGTGATCTAGAATGGTTACATGTTTCAAATGTGAAAAATACTCCAGGGGAAATAGAAAAGCTGCTGCACTTGGAATTTCTTCATGCAAATAAAGACTTACCTGAATATAAATGATGTGCATTTTTGAACAAGGCTGCCAAACTGAATAAAAACCAAAGCATATAAATATTACAATACTAAAATGAGATAGTTTGATCTTAGTTTGATAGAAATGATTTAAAACCTAGATTGAGGAGGTCATCACAGTGCAATTCATGGATAGAGGGAAATGAAAAAACAAAAAATAGAAATCCTAGCAGCAGTTATTTAAGGAAAAATCAATTAAAACCCACTCTAAAAAAAGTTCTAAATTAGAAACATCAGTGAATTTTATTTTTATTAATTCTCCACTGTCCTTCCAGCATAGGCACAACAAGGCTGATATTAAAGTGCTTTTGTTAGCACAGCTGACAGCTTGATGAACCAATCCTTGCCAAAATGCTCATTTACTGATATAACTCTGCCAGCAGACTTTTTCTTGTGTATTATCCACCCTCATACAAGCTCTTCCTCTGCCTTTCTTTCACTCCCTAGTTGGCCATCACCCTCTTTAGGCAGTTTCACATTGTGCTATCCAAATGAAATACTGCAGTGATTCAGCAGTGACAGCTACAGGTTTAAAATGTTTGCATTTGACGGGTTTTTGTGTTAGTTTAATATAAGTAAACTGTATAAAACTGTCAAAACTGGTGGGATGTCAGAGTCTTGTTGGATTCTCCTGGTATATTCCTGGATTAGAGAGAAGTCTCTAATTAGAGATTAGAGGATTAGAGAGAAGTCTGATTAGGTTTTTAGTTCCTAAGGGCAGATGCTGCAGGCAAAAGTGCCCATTGCCTTCAATGATGGTTGAATACCATTTGTGGTCACAAATGCCATTTCAGAACTGATGTCAAGTTACAGTTGAAAAAGTAGCACCCTGAAAGAGAAAACTAAAATGGGAACTACCTGAACACCAGGCATTATGCTCCTGATTCTGAAGAAATATTAATGAGAATGCTGAATTTTTTTTCTTCAAAGACTTACAAGATACTCCCTTTATAGGAAAGTTGATTGTAAGAGTTTTCTTCAGAAAGAAATAGTAGATCAAGGATAGCTCCAAACTGGAAGTAACAGTGAGGGGCATTAACTGAGGGGCATTAACAAGATCTATATCAGTAGCCATGGGCAGTATTTTGGTGGGTGGAGAGGGGTGGGAAATTGTGTATGTGTTTTGTTGGAGTTTGTTTGTTTTCTTAGGGAAAATCAGACTTTGGGCTCCTTGGCTTAAGAAACAGCTTTGGCAGGATAAAAATGGAAGCAAGGTTTCTTCTTATAGGTCAAATTCCAGCAATAATAAAACAAGGCTATAGCTACATTTGCTGAACCTATATATCCCCAGGCTGTCTGTGGAGGCTACGCTGACTTACAGAGAATGAAACCTGGCATGGCCTTTCAGATGTGGGTAAATTGGGTCAGGCTAATGTAAAACACAATCAGGCAAACACTCAGGAAAAAATGTTCAAGTGATTGCGATGCCCATGGCACACTAAAAGAAACAATGGGTTTTTGAGAATTTTGGTGAACTTTTATGTGCCTTAAGCAGGAAGACTCCTCAAAGTGTATAATGAATGATGTCACCAAAATGTGAGCAACACTAGCATTAGATGGAACAACCGTCCCTAAGAAAAACAGCTTTCACTCTATGCCTGTCACACTCGTAAGGCTGGTATAAATCAATATCTGGGAAAAGACCAGCCTCCTTGAATGAGAACAATTTAGGAAAAACATAAAATAAAATAGAGAAGCACAAGTGCAAAATTATTAATAGTAGCAAACAGAAGATGTTTACTACACAACCATATCTTCTTTCACTTTTTGTTTTCTGCAAAATCTGAAAAATATTAAATATCATTAAATATGCGATTTCATTGATAACACTAGAGTTCTGGTATCCATTATCAGTTCCTAGTGCTAATAAAGCAGAATCTTTAAATACTTATTGAAGCGTCTTCTAAACAGTGAATGGGCCATTAATCCTGTTTATTAGAAGTCAATACCTACAGATTTTATTTTCTCAATGATCACGCTGTTTGCAGCTACCAATTATAACCTGCTTTTCTTCAGTCTAAGGAGCCCAGATTCCTTCATCTCATACACTATGTGAACATATTTGTGCCTTCTCAAAAGCAGATAAGCTGAATTTTTAGATGTTTTATGTATGGGATGTCAGTCTTAACAAATGTTGCAAATACAGCTCAGCAGCAAAACAAGACTGCTTAAACCCTATATATTAAGAATAAAAGTAGAGAACTGAGTGACATTTTATCTCAGTTATTGCTAATATGAATGATGAACGATACCTAGAAATACCCATAAATGTGTGTGTATGCCTCAAAAATAACAATGGCTTTGAAAGAAATGGTGCATCATTTCTTTTCTTCTCATATCCAGGACACACTGAATGAATTTCAAAGATTAAGAATGGAAGACATCACCTCACTGCAAGTTAACAGCCTTGACTTGAAGTACCTGCTTTTCCCACATGCTGCTTGCCTTGTGTAGAGCATGCTGGCAGCGTGAGACAACGGAATTACAAAGCTTTTCTAAAGCAGATGTGTCTCAAAAATTTAAAGCACCATCTTTAACAAAAGATTTCACTTTCTTCTATTTTTGCGCGTTACATCATGTTCACTCCAGATGTTCCCCTGCTGCACCAAGGTGTCCCTCCCACGGGAGACAGTTCTCCATTAACTTCTCCAATGTGAGTCCATCCCATGAGCAGCAGCTCCCTGCAGACCGCTGCAGTGTGAGTCCCTCCCACGGGCAGCAGTCCTCTCCAAACCACTGCAGCCTGGCTCACTCTTGCACAGGGTGCAGTCCTCCAAGGACAGGCTGCTCCAGCATGGGCTCCTCTCTCCATGGGCCTCCCAGGGGGTCACAGCCATCTCTCAGGCACCCACAGCTCTTCCACAGGCTGCAGGTGGATCTCTGCATCCCCATGGGCTGCAGGGCATGGTTGCCTCACCATGGTTTTCACCACAGACTGCAAGGAATCCCAGCTCTGGTGCCTGGAGCACCTCCTGCCCCGCCTCGCCTTCTCCTCTGACCTTGGTGTCTGCAGAGTTGTTCTTCCCACATATTCTCACTCCTCTCTTCTCTGGCCGCAATCACAACTGAAGAATAACTTTTTCTTTTTCTTTCTTCTTAAATGTGTTATTGCAGAGGCATTACCACCCTTTCTAGTTGGCCCGGCCTTGACCAGGGGCATGTCCATCTTTGGAGCCATCAGAGATTGGCTTTGCCAGACATGGGAGAAGCTTCTGGCAGCTCCTTGCAGAAGCCACCCCTGTAGGCCCCCCACTACCAAAACCAAACCAGGCAAACTCAATACATCCCCAATCTAATCTTAATATTGCCATAAAAGGAGACAATGAATGAGTAAGTAAATACAAGTGTCATATTTGATTTCTAGGTGCTCACAAGACCTGCCTTCCCCGTTCAGCATTTTAATCCCATACAGGGTTGTAGTGGGCTTAGTTCAATAACCAGGCAGAAACACCAATTTTATGTAGTGGGTTTGTTTGCATTTTCACCTTCTGTGAGATAAGAATAGGGAGGAATGCGAAGAAGGCTCTAAACTTTAAAGAATATAAAGAAGTTTATTAATAGAACTAAAAAGGAATAA
>VYXC01006400.1:38120-116512 GCA_013397175.1 Platysteira castanea
GGAGGAGGAATGGCTGAGATCCCACCAAGCTGTGCCGCGGGCTGTGGCCCGGCCCTCACTGGGCCCCACCGGCCAGGGCCCAGCCCGGCCCTCCGGGGCCAAGCGGGCCCCCAGTTACCTGTTCCACAGACCAGAAAGAGAGAGAACTTCCCGGGGTTCTTCATCTTTAAATGCTGATTTTTAGAGAATCGTGTCAGCTTCTGAAAGGCTTAATAGAGCTTAATATTCAAATTAGTCAATTGAATGGTTCTATCAGGTTTGGAGGAAGTTGCAACAGCCCCTTGCAACAAACATCACTTCCTTGGCTGGTGGAATAATTTTTTTCTTAACTAAAACTCCAAGCTGTGCTAACCCATGACAAGGATTAATTTTCAATTCACATTCAGAAGTGCTTCCATGTGGTAAAATGTTTGAGCATTTGCCTAAACTTTTGATTGAATGTGGACCCAATTCATCATTATTCACTTGATTTGCATTTGGGACTAGATTATTATTTTTTGAAAACCATTCCATAAAATGCAGATTATAGATTGTTTGATGATCCAAGACAGTGACTCAGTGGGGAAGTGTGCAGTGAGTACACCAAAATGAAGAAATAGTCACAGAGGAAAATCATGAAGATTTCTTAAATGTTTGGTGTATTTTAACTGTGAAATACACAGTCTTTAGATCTATATCATGGTCAATAGTGATTTTCAGTGCTGTAGTAGATGTCTGAGGGACTTGTGAGGCAAAGAAATTTTCTAACCTAGACCTTTAAGAATGCTAAACCATCTAGACCAAATTTTTTTTATCATTACTCAGAAATCAATTAAATATAATTAGCAAAATATATATTATATACAAGCTAATTCTAGTAAGCTGCCTGTTTTACATAAGCTCCAGCTAAGCTGAGCAACAAAGACGTTTTGTTCCCTCAGTAAAACAAGTAACAAGTAGCATCTGTAAAACTCGACCAGACTAATTTGCAAGAAGTTTTGGAATTAGCTAAATCTATCTAAACTCGTCTGTTACACTAAAACTGAAACCCATCTGCAGATGAATTACTGAAAAATGTGAGGTGCAAAAAGATGGGTTTCGATGAGTAGATCAACAACAAGAGGAAGTTAGGGAAATTGTAGGACTGCTCCTGAGCGGGACAGGGAACTGATGACAGAGGACACAGAAAAGAGCAAAGTACTCGATGCCTTCTTCACTTCAGTGTGACCTTCTGTAAAGAAAACTGTCACTCTCTTCTCAGTGGTATCTAGACAGGACAAGAAGCATCTTAAAATACAGGAAACTCCAGCTAAATATAAGAAAATGCTTATTTATGTGAAGGTGATCACTACAACAGGTTGCCCAGAAAGTATCCAGTGTACTTACCCCCTTTGTAAACTTTCAGGAATATTCCCATTTGGTCACTCTTCCTTTGAGTCTCCACTTCAGGACAGGCTGAAGTGTTCTCCCTAAGCAATGCGGGAAGAAACAAATTATTACAGAAGACAGGAAACAGGAAAGGTGGAAGGGAAGATCAAAATGAAGTAGAAAAAAAGGGTGTAAATCCAGCCCTGCCTTTAATAAATGCAAAGAGCTTTAAAAGTTCTCTCTCTCTTACCAGAAGCTTTATGTAAGCCTGAACCAGACTTTTTTTTCTGCAAGTTAACTTCCAGGTCATGTTTTTTATTCCTTTAATGTTATGAACCATAACCTCGTGTTAATACTAATGTTGCCAAGTAATAGTCACATTAAGTTGAAACTACTGCTCTGGGAGTGTGGGAGGAGAAACAGAACTTGAAAAGATCTTTGTTGCCAAAAAAATGTGTTGTAGTTAGCTGGCAGACAGTGGCATAGGAGCTACTGGTGTTCAGGCCACTGCTCTATACTCTCTGTAACTACTCTTAAAGGCCTTAGGAAACATTCAAATTCAATTTGAACCCCTCAGCTCAGATAGAATTAGAGTCTATCAATGCCAGCAAAACAACAGCCACAGGAAATCTGAATGCAATGGAAAGAGCAGCTCCTGGTTTACTCTTCAGACCTCGTGGGCTTCTGCCTGTGCGCACACACAATGCCACTGCAGCTGTGCTGCTGCATGACATCTCTGGGAAAAGAAAGAAAGAAAAAGACTTTATAAAAGCCAGGCTAAAAGCACTATTTTAAATTTTCTTTTTAAGTGTATAAAGCTTTAATTAGCACTACTCAGCTGGAAAGCTTATAAATATTTGAAAAGCAGTTAGGAGTAGTTTACTTTTACATATATCTTGGCATAAATTGGGGTCACATGTAATTATCTAAATGACAGCATCCTCTTTGAGATAGTTTTAAAAAGATCACATTTCCTGATCAATGTTGGGAATAACTAATATTAATGAGTGCCACTGAACCTTTAATGTACTTCCTTTTTATTCTTTAAAAGAATTACTTATGTTCAGAGCTTCATTCATATTGGAATAAGCTGTTCCATGTCACTTGTTGTGACAATTACTAAAGTTCTGTTTTATTCTGTGGCTCCAAAGATAATTGGCAATGTTTAACTAAATATTAAATATGAATCCCCAAGAAGGTTTAAAACCTGAATTTTGAGTGAGCGCATAATGTGAGAGATGTTTTGACTATTTTAATTCAGAAGTTCTTACACTACCACCAAAGACTATATTTAGCTGTCGAAGGTTTAGGTTCATCTTTAAATGCTAGCAAGGTCAAAACATTTTCCTGTGGAAGAACATTAGCTAGAATTCAAAAATAGAAAATACTTTAACTTCTCACAGTGAAGACTTCCTCATTTGCCTAAGTCTCTTGAATACCAGATATAATTTTGAAGAGTTTTAGTCTGACTGAAACTCTTTTGTGACTACATATGCACTAAGTACATGGGTTAAAGGTCTTCCCTTAAAAATAATGTCTTTTCCCAGTTGCTCTTTTCTGATGACTCACACCAGATTCACTTCCCATTACAACTCCCTGTCATTTAATGAACCTTCATTTCCAGAGCCAGCCAGCATTATCACTGTGAGCTCCCCACTGGGAATCTCGCTACAAAATCAGGTACTCCAGATTCCACTAATTTCATTCATAATTATCAGTGGATGAGATCCTGGACCATGTATACCCATTAAGATGTTTCTCACTGTATTGTTTAGTACAGACTAATATTTAGTTCAGCATAAGCTAAAGTGCTTTAATTGATGCCTAATTTCAAGTCAAGGGGGATCTCCAGATGCCAAATATTTACTTGTATAAACGTGTGCTTGATGAAGTAAAGTAAATGTGACCTAAACTCGTCACTCACAAGGGTATTTTAATTGATGTTACTGTATTGCTGTTATGCTCTGGTATTGCTTTTGCCAAGGTTTTGCATTTTGCTTGTATGAATTTCTTTGGAAAGAATAGTTTTGTCATCTGTTTCAGATCCCATGGCACCTATGGCAACAATAGGATGAACAGACAGAGTTTCCACTTTAAACTAAGCACCAAACACAATCTCAGATTTGATATCCACCTGGCAGATAGACATCTGGAACAAATGCTTCATGTAGGGGAACTATATCCTGCATGGGACCACTTCTATTGAGGCAACACTTCTGTTCTTTAAAGTATTGTTTACAAAAATATTCAAGAAACACCAGGCTGATCCAGCAGGAATCCACTGCAGGGTCACCAAGATTTTTTGATCATTGGTCTAAAGAACGTTCACTACAGACATTAACTTCGTTGTGTATCACAGATATCTTCCCCTCCTGCTTCTGTAACGCCCTCACACACCCAACACTGCAGTGGAAGCCAGTCCAGGTCAGTAACTAAAAACTTACTCCAGCAGAATTGCTGTATTTTAAGTAATGATAATTGATCAAATAAACAGCTAGAAACTGCAAACAACTCGATATGTTAGAAACCCTTCAAAGCAGCAGGTAAATGCCATACTACAGGAGTTGTTCACATCTCTTAGATGAGGAGAGTTGAATGTGGAATTAAGCTGATACTTAAGCACAAAGACAACACATTTACCAATTTTGACAGCTAGTACTTTGCTTTTGATTCCAGTAGAGCCATAAGCTTTTGGTAAGCTCATTATGCATAGTCTATTTTTCCTCTCCTTTTTTTTTTTTTTTTTTTTTTTTTTTTTTTTTTTTTTTTTTTTTTTTTTTTTTTTTTTTTTTTTTTTTAATTGAAATGTGTGTTTTCCTGTTGGGGAAGAAGGAAAGGATTGGCACACACGATGTGCTGCAACTTGTTGCATCCCGAGTTTAGGATGGAGAGTCTTGCCTTGAGGAAGCATCTGTGCTGTCCTCCTTTCTCATTTGGATTTCAGCAGCATTCTCCTCAGCATTACCACTGGGCACCGTGTCCTGGGAGCTCAAGACAGACCCGGTCTCATAATACTTTGCTGTAACTTCTGGTGCTGTCACACACAGATATTCCCATTGCATCCATACCAATATCAGTACTTCAGTTACAAACCTCTACACCGTGAAGTGTTACCAATTTAACTCCAGTCTGCTGGAAGCAGTTTACATCAGTAGCTCCTGTCTAGGCCTCCATTGCAAACCCACCACTTCCTACAATATGGAAAGTAATTCATGATAGACACTCCAAATTCCAGGACAGAACTCCTCCTCTTCCCGCAGGCATGGGTTATATTATTAGCCAAAGAGTCACTCTTTATTGTGGGTCCCAATGCTTAAACGAGGCTCTGGATTCCATTGGAATCTTATTCAGGATGGATTCATTTAAAATTTTTCCTGTTTGTTTAATTTCTTGTCACAGTAACCATGGTGATAAGCTGCTCAGGAATTAACAGAGTATTTTGAAATATATTAATGTCATCCCATATCCATTTTAATGTGTGCCATCCATCAGACGCTAGCTCAGAACACTGTTAGTGTTAAGGTCCAGTGAACTTCTGTAACACTATTAAGGTAATTGAGCCAGCTCCCAGCTTTAGCAAGAGGCATTTGCTACCATTTAAAGTACAGTATTTCACTCTTCTGGACCAGTTCCAAAGCACAGCATCACATATGTGCAAGTCCCAGAGCTTTCTATTTATTTATTTAGGAGGAGACTTAAACCACAGAACTAGAGCATTATCCGTGGTTATTAGCAATGCACTTGTGCTGAAAAGGTTTTAAGGCTTTGTACAGCAGTGTCAGGAGCAGCTCTATAGGCTGCTTCTCCATTTTATGTTCTTTGCATTACTGAATAGTGTGGGTTTTCTCATAATACTATTGTGCTACTTGCACTCACTCAAGTAGGTGACTGTGGTGAATTTCAAAGATAAAATGCTTCAAGGAACACATATATACCTTGCTATATTTGGAATGAAAATTGAGGAAAAGACTTTGCAAACAACAAAATATGTAAGTTAGATATATCATAAACAGAAGACAGGAAAAATCATTCTTTAATCACAGGCAGCAAGACATCGTTATCTTGGAGTTTAGGTTGCTAAGCAACTTAGCTGGTACAAAACCTACAGAGCAGAAATCCCACTGTTAATAAACTATAAGTGTGGTACTGTCCAAAGTGACATGGATTAAACTGATAACATTATATTTCACATACTCCGTTATCTGTACAAACCAGGCAAGCCATAGTCTTATTCTCATTTTTCATTCTAATAATTTTTCATTTTGTTGAACCCTTTATCACTGCATAACAATGTGGTATAGAAAGCATAGTCTGAAAGATAATGCATAGTGGACAGTAGATTAAATATCAAATGATGGCAGAAATTTTCAAGACATTTTCACTTACTACTGAGACTGTGGAAAGTGTCTTACTGGAAGACCTCTTGTGTCTGGTCCTTACTTCATTCATAAAAATCCCATAGCTGTAGAACTTGAAGACCTCTAGGAATTTTGGTCTTTAGGTCTAAATGCTATTTGTCAGGCCAGGTTCATCACTTAATTTGTCTTAAAGACATAAAAATCACTCTGGAAACTATGAACAGAAAGATAAAGGAAGTAGACAATAGTAAATCCCCTTTTAAACACTCTACAGACATACTGAATGTGTCATAGTAATTACAAATAGTCCTCCAGGTTTTCCTAAATAAGCATTTGATGTGAAAAGAGGCTGAACATGCCAAAATTATGACTAGAGTTCATCGTGTAGCTCTTACATATGGGAAAATAAGTCAGGATTTGTGGAGGTGCGTCAGTTCTAAAGTCGGGGTCACCAGAGATCAGTTCTAAAGTAGGGGTCACCAGATGTGTCTGGGAAAACTCAATAAAGATGCTCTCACACCTGCCAGGTTCAGCAGGAAGGAGGAGAATGACCTTTATTATTGACATATCTCACATTCTTATACACGTCCCAACTCCACAAGGGATTGGAGGACGTGTCACTTCCTTCTCAATCCCACTGGAGAAGAAAGATGCTCATCAAAGTTCTCTTATCACAAAAGGAATGAAAAACAGAAAATACCGTTAAGTAAACATTGGCTATTATTTACATGAAACTGTGTGAAAGAATCGGACTCCAAGGTTAAAAACAGAAGGCTTTAGCAAAACCCAGGGCAACAGAGGTGCCCTTGGGGGGAAGGGCCCTGGGAGTTGAGGCATGGTCTATGGGGTTTCCAGGCTCCCTGATGTTATCCTGTTCCCTATTGGCCATAGGTGTTCCCCCCGCCCCAAAAACTGTGGTTGTGCCAGGATTTCTGCGTCTTTCGTGGTCAGTCTGTGCCTCACCTGGCTGCCATGCGGTCAGAGAAATAAAAGCATCCATGAACATCTATCAAAAATATTGTTCCTGATTCTTTCTACAGACAATGCTGCCTTCAGGGAGGGTTGCAGGCTATCCCCACTGCAACAAGGATTTGTGAATCACAGAACAGGAGTGAAGGAGAAAGAAGACTACATTAAAATTTTATTTTTCCTAAGAGAAGTAAAAACTGAAATCCTCCTCATTCTTGTCCGAACAAAATCCTGCAATTTTGGGAACTACCTCCCTGGCTTTTTTCAGCACAGTGCCCACACCCTTGTGCATTGAGTTTGTCTGGAGCTGACACTGGTGTCCCCAGAGCTGGAATGTGACTCCCCCATCACCGAGCTCCTCTCTGTGGCCAGGACTACTTGTCCTGGAGCAGAGCTGAGTGGGCTGTGGCTGGACACAGCCTTTCCTTGTACAACATGCTCCTCCTGTTTCTGTTCCTTGCCTGAATTCCAGGTTATTATTATAAGTCTTCGTGGCAAAGGAACGCAAATTCAAGACAGTGATATCTAATGATGTTTATGTCTCAAGCAAAGAGTTCCGAAAGTTGAAACAATGGCACTTTCAACTTCGAAATTCAATTGCTTTACCTGATTAAATACAAAGATTTATTGGGTCAATGTTCAATTTATTGGGCACTCTATTCTGCAGTTCAGACTATTGAGATAAGTGTAATAAAAGTTAGAATAAATGCATTTAAATTTGATTTAGACCTTGAGTTAAACTTATTTCCCATATGCCTTTGAACCATCAAGGCTACAACAGCCCTTACACTAACACTGTCTCTGTAGGGCTACAATTACTTTTAAAATATGAACTATGTGACCCTTCAGATTATTTTTGCTGGATCCCTGTTGCCTCAATACTCATTCTAAGAGCTTTTAATCTCAAGCATTTTTCCTCAGCTGCTCCACTGACCATAAAGCATCACAGCAAGACAGGGAGGGGAAGACATTAAACACCAAGTGAAAGATTTCTGCTGACTTCAGTAAACATTAGATCAAGCAAATAACCATGCATCAAACTCTACTTCGATTAATGGGTTTCAGTGAGAACATATTTCATAAGCAAAGCCCACAGGAAAAACACATTCATCCTTGTTTCTCTGAACTTTTAGTGGAGGTAGCATGGAGTTAGAGCACCATGGCAGTGATCTTTTCTGTTGGTTACCAGCACACGACCATGAGCAAGAGAATTATTACACCAATTTCTCACATAGGAACCACAGAAGAAGCTGGATAACTAACTGTCCTGGGAGCATGGGCTGTCTTTATAAAACCTGAAATAGAACACAAGTGTTCTTCTTCCCAGCTAAGTGTCCAAGCCAACGGTTCAGTTTTATCAACACCAGAACAGCTCTCCTTTCAGTGAGTATCAGCTGTCTGGCCTCTATAACCTACGCTCTTTAACCATGCAGCTTTGAACAACATGTTTGGACTCTTTTGACACGTAGTACCCCAGGCAGTTTGAACAAAGATTTCTTCGGCATGAATCTACCTTTCTTCGAATGACACCAGTTTGAACACCCATCCTTCTCCTTTAACTCCCGTGCTCAAAAGGGAAGACTGTCAATCTCTTGTGACATTACTTTCTCCAAAGTAGGAAGTTCAGTTAATTTGGACTAAGAACTTCACAAACCCATGAGTGGAAATAACTTGTGTTAATAGCAGTAGACTGTCCTCTCTGGATTTTTTTCTTCTTCAGTGCCATTTATAAACACTACTTATAACCAAGCTCATTGTTACACCTTATTTAAGAGCTGTTTAATACAATGGCTTTCCTGTTTTGCTCTCTATATGCTCAGGCAAGAGAAGCCCAAGAAAATAAGGAAAAAAGAGAGTCATCATTTTGATAGCTCTGCATTAATGAATAGTTATTGCTATCTCCAGACTCCTAGGTAAATGACCCATCTAGTGATTACCACATCGCTGGAGCGATTGAACCTGCGATCCCTATGTGGCCTCCCCTCAAGGGCAGCCGTTTAACTTCCAGGCAGAAGCAGTTATCTTTGTCTGATCAGCCCCTGCTCCTTCACTTCCTCAGCAGGGTATTGACCTGAAGCCTCCTTGTAAATCATGATCATTCTCCACTGTTCTGAGTGCAATTGAGCAGCTGCAGAATGCTCCCCTCAGAGGATAACAGAAAAGCAGCTGATAACTGCCTTACTTTGCAGTGCAAAGTAAGAACTTTAGGACAAAAGCAGTAGGGAAAAAGCAGATAAATTACTGTAAATTACTCCTATACATGCTAATCAAACCAAGATTTTCATTATCTTTACCAATCCTGGATTGAGCAAGAATTTCTTTTCCCTCTCCACTTACTTTGCCTTTTTTCCTTCCTTCTTAAGATACAAAGAAGGCTGAACTGAATCCACCCAAATACTCTGGCAGGATCTCTCTTTGCTCTTCCCCTTGAAGTACGAACTTCAAAGGAGCGAGACACCACACGTGGCAAAGTTTGGTGAATGCATCCCACTGCAAAAGAGTTGATAAAAAGTGCCATGGAACGCATCAGTTGGAGAGAAGGAACATGTTGGCCCAGCACCATTTACCCCTTCCCATGTCCCTACAAACCAGATCTGCCCATTCTGCTTCCTGTGTGAAAGTTTTTTATCAGTCAAACAATTTCACTCACCTACATTTGATCTGATGCACCCCAGAGACAGACACCTGGGGCAGCTGCCCCTCTGGAGTACATCCTGCAGAGCTCTGACACTTGGATGCCTTTTCCCGCTTCGCTGTTACTCTTTGTCACACATATCAGGGATTCATGTTAGTTCGTGGCTTCAGTTTCTACAAGAGACCTGTCTTGTTCAGCCAGGAAATAGAACGGCTTATATAACAGTAATTCTCTGTTCCTCAGCTGCTCCATGCTCCCATAGCATCTCAGACAGCAAGTCTGCTTTTGAAATTTCTGCCTGGCAGCCTGCACCAGTCTCCTGCAGAGAACCTGAAAAATAACATTTATTTTTCCTGTAATGTTCCTTTCCAATATTTCCTGTAGTTTTACAGTAGACAAGATTAAAAAATACATGACCAACAAGGAGTTCTGTAGTGGGTGACAATTTAATGTGCAATTGTACAATAAGAGATTGTTAGGATGGCAGTTTGTTACAGCTTTGCAAGAAACCGTGTGCGACAATGCAGTTATATTTAGAAATTGTCACTCCACTGCCTTGGTCAAAAGTCTCTCCAGTGCTTCAGCATGGCTTTCCTTTAGACTGAACTCACATTTCAGAGGAAGTTGTGGAAGAGAAGTTGTATTTCTTCCTCATTTAACATCACAGCGACTTCTTTTAAATTGTACAGGTGATTGCCTTTTTTTCTCTGAACTTTCCCTCTTGTGCAGAATGGTGGGCTGCAAATGGTCCATGAAATATGCACTTATCTTTCCCCTTCATTCATTTTAAAGGCTCTGAAGAACTGTATATTCCTTACAAAAAATTCATTAATGCATAAAATGGACATTAATTCAATCAAAATAATAGTAATAATGTCTGCTATAATAATAATCTCTAGAATTATCCCTAAGAATTATCTTTTTTTGAATATGGTACAGTACAATTTCCGTCAGTATGTGAAAGGAGCTTCACTAGAATATCTGCAGGATCTGTTGTAGATTTCTCTTTCTAATCTCAATTATCATTAATATTTTTAATTCCAGATTGTAGCTACCAAAAATCTTGGAATACACAGCAAAAATGGCATACCCCAGACTCTACATGAGTTTCCATTGGCTTGATTTGTGGGCTCCCAGCCTTCATGATTTTGTGATTATCTGCATTTCTGAGCCATTGAGTTCACTGGACTACGTCCAGTTCTCAGTAGCCTACACTGGAAATATCAAAGATATTGCAATCAAGACCATTTTTATTCTAAATTCCAGGCAAAACTAAAGGTTTTGAGGTCGGTATTTTTTTGTTATTTTTGTTGATTTTTTTAAAAATGAAAGCCACAAGCCAATGAAATCTCTTCCAGTTGTTCANAGGAGCATTGCTGGCCGTGATACTGAAGCACCAACCAGAAGTTTCCCTAATTCCCAAGATAATGCTGTACTTAAAAAAAACCAAAAAAACAAAACAAAAAAAACCAAAAAAACCCCATGTTGTACTGTGTCGGTAAGGACACAATAAAGGACACTCTGACACCTGCTAGGTTCAGCAGAAAGAGGAAGAAAGAGAAGCTTTATTTACATTTCTCATACTTTATAGGGTTCTCAATTCCACGAGGGATTGGAGGACATGTCACTTCCTCCTCAATCCCACTGGAGAAAAAGGATGCTCATCAAACTTTCTTTTATCACAAAAGGAATGAAAAACAGAAAATACGGTTAAATAAACATCGACTATTGTTTACATGAAACTCCGTGAGAAAAGAATTCTGACTCCATATTATACACAGAAAGCTTTAGCAAAAGCAGGACAACATCGTACTTTAAGTCATAAATTTTTACCTTTAACTCTGTTTCTGAGGCATAGTGAGCTTCATAAGAAATTCTATTGTAATGGCTGAAACAGTATTTCATCATTTGAAGTTAATACAATAATTTCGGGTTTTCTTATATTATTGTGTTTTTGCCAGAAATAATTTTATCCTTAAAGCATCATCAGTAGAACATCCACTTTACATGAGTGATGGTAAAACAAAAGTATCTTATTTTGCAAACCGACAGTCTTGAAATAGTGTCCTTAGTGCAGCAATAGCAAATACAGAGCTAACAGAAACATACAGAGCTAACAGAAACCCTACGTTTTGGTAAATAAGACCATTATTTCTTATTTCGTGCTGGCCTTATATCTGCAGCCACACGAAGGGTGAATTGTTGATAATTTCCAGTGTAAGCCCTGGTACTGAATTTTTCCAGCTACTGCTCTTTTATTACTGAACCATCCAATAATTAGTAAGAAGACAAAAGAATATTGGAAATATATTCCTGTGCATGTTTATTCTAGTTACCCAACACGTTTATGCAGTTTCATTATGCTTAGCATAAGCTGGCTGGTTTGATATCTCTGGGTCACTATATACTGCTCTTTCTTCATCTCAGCTTCAGCTCTTACAGCTATTTAACAACTGCTATTGGATTAAAAAGATTGAAGATGGACAAAAGTTGAGCATTTAAGCACTAAACTATGTGTTGGGTAACAGAAGGTTTGGGGGAAACTCTCAGATATTTTGTTAAAATTATCTGGTGAAACGGAAGCAAAACAAAGGGCAACAGTGGTTTGGGTGTTTATGGGGATGTATTTCAGCCCTCTGCTCTAACAGTGTTTCTTGAGCTGTGCTCAAGGTAGGCACTGCCACACAAAAAACTGCTGAGTATTGCGTGTGTAAGTCATTAAAGCCTGTGTTTTGGGCACAGAAAATCATAGAAACCAAGCATTCCCAGCAGATATGAAGCCACTGGTTTCAACTGGATCAGGTTAGATACACGGATTCCCTAGGCACTCAGCATGTGTATGCCTTGGACACCAATCATGTTTGTGCTGCTACAACAGCAAGTTTTACACAAAAAGTCCTGGGTTTGCTACTTGTGCTTGAGAATGCACTTTTCAAAGCAAATCTCCCTGTCCCCATTTACCTAATTTGGTTCACATTGTGGACCAGTTTTGATGTGCACTAACTTAACTAGTTTAAGGTGAAACTAAACTGGAAGTGCACCACTAATGGCATTTTGTTCACAGAATGAGATCTTAACTAGTCTGATGTAAAGCCACACCTCACCCCTTCAAAACCCACACAGTGAGTACCTGCAGATCCCCATCCACTGCTCCACACTATTTGCTAACACAGACACAGCCTACAGAACTGAAAAGCTTGTGGAAGGGTTTGACTTTTTAAGACAGGTTGTATTTTAAGACTTCTTGGGGTGGAAGCTGGTTCTTGTACTTGTTTTCACTGTGCCCAGAATAATAAGACTTCAATTGAGATCCTAAGATCCAATATTGCAACAGTTATAAAACCCAGAAATGTGCAAGAAAGAGAGTAGGCTGCAGATATGGAATCAAAGTAGGTTCTGGGTCTCCAGCGAAAGGGGAACTGAGGCTGCCAGATGGCATCAAACTAGGAGAAAGTTCCTTCCTACTTCAGTGCTGTAGGAAAAGCAACGGAATCAGAAGGTGAGACTCTTTTGTTTCTATCCCCACTGTCAGAAAAGCAGGAACAATTCTGACTTATTAGGTCAGCATAGTCTGCAAGGCTTTGCAGAGTAACAAAGATGTAAGTACTTTCTTGTGCTTAAGGCTTGCCCTCTCAAAAGACACATATATAAATCATACGCACATAAATATATATATATTCATTAATTTTATACTCGGTGAGCACTTTCAGAGATACTAGCATCAGCTGGGGAGAGCAGGGAATGCATTTTCGGTGATAATTCTTTGGAACACTGTTTCATGTTTTCACAAAAAGTAACATCTTCCATATATACCAATGTGCTGCAACAAGCATTCCAGATTGCTGGTTTGTCTGGTTCCAGCAGAGTTAACCTGACCTTGTTCTTTAGACAGAATTCTTTCCTGCTGAAACATCTAACTCTTCACTTATGACCTCAAATTCAGCCACTTTCCACCTCCCACGCTAAACTATGGCTATTTTGTCATGACAAATCTGAGTGGGACTGCATGTACAATAATCGCTTTTAGCAAGAAATCAGATTAAAAAGCTAACCAGGGAAACACATTTTCATGCATTTTAATATTTTTCAATTCATATGAAACAAAATGAAAATGTAGAATATATCAAACTCATTTCACCTTTTGGAGGTGAGTGGAAAGACTGTTTTATTTTAAAGAAAGCTTTTTACTATTTGATGAAGACAGTCAAAATTGGGCATGCTAATGGTATAGCACTTGGAAAAACGTATGTATTATTTTAAGGCTAATTTGATAAATTGCCATCATTAAGGACTTGATAATGGCTAAGTCTAATGCAGCTGCTCAGGTGCATAAGGGTAGTATGATGGCTGCTTTTTGTTCTTTTCCAGAAAATGCTGTAGCTTCACTTGAGCACTGGTGAGAGAATGGGCTGATTGTCACTACGTCCCAACCTGGGGAACAGAATTTAGCTCTTAGAAATTATGTATTGGTGACTTAGTTTAAAATCAGATAAATTAGAATTAGCAACAGTATTACCCAAAGAAATCTCTCTAGGATACACATTGAGATAATTAACAACAAACATTTACTTCATGTTTACACCATACCTGAACCGAACTGGAAGAAAAGCAGGAGCCTATGTAGAGCCAAACTCCAAAGACACAGGGCCCAGTTACACTGGGAAATTTGGCTACACTGAGCTCAGGGGGGACCACTGAGTTTACATTCCCCCAACTTCAGGCATTCACAGGGCACGTGGAGCAGGAGAGTGGCTGCCCCACACTGCCTTACGGGCAGCAAAGGCAGAGAGGTGCTGTCAAGGGTGACACAAGCCTCAGGTGGGAATCAAATACCCAAAAGAACTAATCCCTCTCTTATTTCTATAGAGAGTCTTAACTGATTGATGTTAAACAGGTTGAATTTAGATTTGGGACTCTGCAAGTGCATATGAAGAAAGGTTTGGGTCCATAATGCTTGTCTTGATCAAATTTTAAAACATGCAGGAGAATTTTTACAAGTAATTTTCATGGATTGATTTGACTCTATGTAACTGGTGAAAATAGAAATGCTATTTTATCATCAAATAAAGCCAATACTTACCAAATTAATATGCAAGCCCCGGTAGATTTACATTTTTTCTCTGTTCCCTGACTCTATTAATATTTAGGTTTCCTGGTGTGCAGATAGCCCATATCCCACAAAAATCTTGGAAGGAAGTCATTATTACCCAAAGAATGAAAGGATAAAACAGGCAAAAAATGAATTCTCTTTGAATGGAATTTAAGTGGGAAAGAACAGAGCACACTTCATCTTGACATTTTTGACTCTACAATCACATCAACAAGGACAAGATATATTTATTTTATTGACCAACATTTCTGGAAAAAAACTGTCAGAGTAACTCTTTTGCCTTTAAAAATTTCATAATGGCAGTTGAGAAAGTGTCATTTCTTATGTTTTTAATATAATATTTAATCTGCACTTAATTACTAAAGGAAACCATGTAATCCACTTAATGAGATGGAGTTAAAAATAGCAAAAAGGGTACTATAATATATAATGAATTTTGACAGCTGCTTATATTTAGAGAAATAATAAATTCTATCCAAGAAGGTGAAGAATTGAAAGAGGAAGCAAATTCTCCTTGTATGCCTGAAGTCTGAAAGGCTTCACCAGGGCACTAACAAACTTCAGAGCCAAAGCTCAAGATCTCATTAAACCATAGAATACTTTATGCATATTAAAACACAAAGGTCTGGCTCACTGCTTAGCTGTGCTGCAGAAGTGTAAAATCTCACTTAGTTCTACTGCTGCTTTTCTGTCCACCATTGCCAGAGTGCTTTTGAACTGGAAAGCTGCACTAAGAACTTCTGTACTGTATATTTTCTTTCTCACACTGGTGAAATCAATCCACATTTGGTCCTGAGAATGCAGTTATTCTGTCATCAAAGGATTTATTCTGCGATCAGTTCACAAAATAACATGTGCTATGAAGCTTTATGCATATTAAAAATGATGGACAGCAGGTTTTCAAATCCTCAGGTTGTGCAATCATACCTCTCACTTACATAATCATCATACATAAATATTCTTTGCATCAAAAGTTATATACTCTGTACCATATCTACAGTCAGTAAAACTGCAAAAGAAAAAAAAATTGTCTTTAGCTAAATGAATTTTTTCTAGGAAAAAAGTAATCAAGTTCCCTCAAAAAATTGAAAGAAATTAACCATAAAAATTGAGGGAAACAGGTAAAAATATCTTCCCTGTTAAATATACAGTCCTTAGTTCAATAAAATGCTATTTAAAGAATAAACAGTTCTGAAGATATTTACTTTATTTTTCATCCAAGTATGTTAAAGCATGATTTGATCACCATACACTCTTGGGTATGTTTGTACTCTGAAGGGCTACAGTCTGATATAGCAACCCACAACCAATGCAACAGCTGCAAGCTCCAGATTTAAGGCTGAAAGTAAGGTTCACCTTTTTAAAATAGTGAACAATTAACTACTCACAACCAAAATAAGGCCTGTGATAGCTTCTCTGGCACTTGAGCTCTCAAACCAAGATTAAATGCTTTTTGGGTCCTTTACCGAAGTCACCAAGGCTTCTTCAGTATTCTGAAGGATGTCCTTAAGAGGTGATGCCCCAAAGACAGATATTGAGCTCCTGAAGACCCCAGGCACAGAAAGTTTTACCCATCAGCATGAAAACTCTGAGAAACTTTCAAGCCAGCACAACTCCACTGGAGCCTTCAAAAACTAATGGACTGTATTGTACGAAGCTGCCAACATAAAACAGATACCCTGAAGTACTTCCTCACCTGTACCCTTAAATCAATCCTATTGACAGACTTTATTTTACTATTGTACTGGGGAAAAGGTTTTATTAAGAAAACAGAAACACACCTTCTCATCTGTCCATTAAAAGCAATCAGTATTGCTGATGCCTTCTTAAGTGAGTTAATCCCTGTGTTCTTATCTTTCCTCAACAATTTGAATGACGTCTTCCTGTTGTCCTGTTTTTTGCTAAGCTTTCTGTTTTAGCCTTGGAGTCAGAGATTTTCACACAGTTTCATGTAAATAATGGCCAGTGTTTATTTAACCGTCTTTTCTGTTTTTCATTCCTCTTGTGATAAAAGAAAGTTTGATGAGCATCCTTTTTCTCCAGTGGGATTGGAGAGGCAGTGACATGTCCTCCAATCTCTTGTGGAATTGAGAACCCTTTAAAGTATCAGAAATGTAAATAAAGTCTCTCTTTTCCCTCTTTTCTGATGAACCTAGCAGGTGTGAGAGTTTCCTTTATTGTGTCTTTACCAGCACATCTGGTGACCCCGACTCTGGAATTACCAGTCTTCCCTCATTTTTATGCACTATTACCAAAGCAAGCAATTACTGGCAGGGAGGGAGAGAAAAGATAAATAACCTTTCAGACTAATGGGATGGAAAAAGCATAACATGAGAAAGCAAGAAGAGGCAGACTTGCTTGGTCTCAGAGCAGTTGCCATGGCACTGCATCTGACTTCTTGTCTACAACGGCTGCAGATTTACTCACTCCCTGGCAGGTAGCAGCAGCCACAGGAGTCAGTTTTCATCCTCTCTGGGAGAGGAAATTTATTTTCTCCTCACCTCCTAGGCATTAAAACTCAACCTTGTTCACAGTGCCAAGAAATACTGAGCTGACCATGAATTTTCACATAGAGTAGGAGTCAGCCTACACCACTCCCCACACCGACTTGTCCCATTTTCAGCCTCTCACCTTCATCACTGAACCTGCTCCAGTCAGCCTCTCTCCAAAACCTTTTCAGTGTTTTGTATAGCAAAGTAATTCCCTTTGCTCTACTACTTCTAGTCCTTTTCAATCTACAACATACTTTTTCCTTCCCTTCACTGAAATTTGACATATCTGAGTGACCAAGATGACAAAAGTCCAAATCTTATCTTCATAATAACTTTTAAAATATTTTCAATGACTGCACCTATCAATCTATATAATGTCAAAGAAGAAAGGAGAAGCAATAACTACTTCTCCTCCTAAAACTTAATCTGATTGAATAAGCTGATAGAAAGACAGATTTCCTTTTCCTGCAGCCTCTTTTAGTGCACTTTGTCTCTTTCACCTAAATGACATCACCTATCCTCAGTATTTCCAAAAGTCATTTCTGCCTTTGAGTTATCTAAATATCTGCTGGCTGTACTCCAAGCTCCCATTTTTAGCACCAGAATCGAAGGTGTGCCTTGTCACCTCCGGCTAACTAACAAAAAGAAAGTTTCAAGTTTGTCAGATCCCTTTCCCCTCATTCAAACTTGTCGTTCTCTTCCATCATTAGAACACTCAAACCTGTTTCTCCTTTAGCGAAGCTGTTGCTAAATCCTATCTGCCTTCCTTTCATGTTGTTCTATAAACCTGTTTTCCTCTCTCTCTCTGATCCTGAAACCATAGTAGGTACTTTTGACAGTACTTCTTTTCCTGCTTGCCACCCTGAGTTCTTCGGAGTGTTGGGAATCCAGCTGCTGACCACCCCACCCTCGACAGCTGCTTTTACCATTCCTTTACCTTCGACACGTAGGCTTTTCTTTTTCAAATTCAAAAGTCTCTGACTCATGTGAACTGATATCTCAGGCTTTAGCTTAGTCTGTGGTACCCTCTGAGCTCTCCTCTCCAAATGCCCCGTGTTTGAGTCCTCTTCATAGTGTTCTCTGTCAATACTCTGTGCAATCCACATGGAAGCAATGCAGCTTCCCTGGCAGAGCTGCAAACATCATTAGCTTAATAATGCTTTTTATTTTTGGTAACAAGAAGAGGAAGCAAAAATGCTATCTTGAGTCAGGTCCCAAAAGAAGGGTTTTGCCCTCAGAACTCCCTCTATGTTCCAATTGAACACAGAACAATGTGCTGCTCTGAACTGCTTTTATTCCACTTGGGAAAAAAAAGTCTCAGAAACATTCAAGCCACTTAGCAACCTTGGCACTTCAGGGCCGGAGCAACAAGGAGCAAAGAGAAAGTATGACTAAGATTAGTTCCTCAATTCTTTGTGCCTTCTGCCTTTCTTTTGCAGAGGCTCCCTCATCAGGAGCCTAAACTTCCATCTCTGCAACTATCTCAGACTGCTTAGAACAATGACATTATTTATATAGTAGCCACAGAATCACTGTTTGTAGCCGTACCCTTTCCTCCCTCTCAGAGCAGTTTTAAAATCCACTAACAAATGCCTGCAGCAAAGGAAACACCAACTGCAGTAACTTGGCAATCTGGAGGTCGAAGTTCCAGACCTGTTCCAGCCAAACTGCTGTGTGACCTGCTGTCAGATTATACATGCAAATAATTTCTGCATCAGCAATAAAAATACCCGAGCTTAAGCAGGCTACAAGGCTTATCTCCATGTCTAACCACACTCCAGATCTGCAGCCATATATCTTCACTTTGCACCTTTCTCCTTCTTATATTTTTCAGCAAATTTAATGATATCAGGGCACTTCTTCCATTTACTTTCCAGGAGTGCTCAAACAATTGAGTTTTCCTGACATAAATGGCTGTGGAGAAGGAATTAATGTCAAGGTCTTAAGCCTAAGCATTTGTGGCAACCTAACATACAAATCAATGCAGAAATGATATGCACTCTGTCATTCAGTAAATAGAAAGAAAGACACCATCGTGATATATAATTGAGTACCTCTAAGTAACACAGCTTGGAAATGAAAAACTAGCAGAAAGTTGTCTACAGTATATAAAGGGGAAGGCAAGGCATGAAAAGATGAAATGGAAAAACACACATGCATTCTAAATTATTAAAGAAGGTTAGTGAAAAACATGATACTTTACTTTTTAAAATTTTGAGCTGGTAATAACCCATCTCTCTCATTAGTTTTGAGTGTGAATTTCAGCATTTAGGTTATGAGCTGTCTTTCTTTCCTTAGTTTCCTTCCCTTGTCTTCACTATTGCAGTTCTCAGTGAAAGAGGCAGGTCTTCATGGTTAGCACACACATTCCTCTATTAGAGCTGTACCTTTCCAAATTACATTTCCCTTGCATCACAAACTTCATTCTCCTGTGGTCAGTTTATATTGTGTTGCTGAGTAAACTTTACCAGAACAGGGATTTTCATAATTTTTTTAATAAATAATTATGCCTTTTAATAAAAAATTTAATTATAGACAGCAACATACAGCTAGCTTTATTCCACAGAGCTGGACAAGTTGCAAAACAGCTTAATACAAGTGACAATAACTGCAAATATAGACAAAAAAGAGTAATCCCATTCAGCATTTATGCAAAGTACACAATAAAAAATGACATGTGCATGTTTTACTAAAATACAAACCATATATGGTCCATAGAATGCTGAATTTAATGTCCTTATTACTGTTAAATGATCTGCTGCTCATGGTACCATTTCGCAAAAATAGTCAGTTAATGGCACCATATTAGAGTTTAAATTACTATTATTTTTTTTAAATGAAGTATGCTGAGAAATCCAGTTCTGCAAGAACACTGCTGGAAACATGATTACCAGGAGAACGCTAAGAGGAAAGGTGTCTTTCCCAAGCAGCATCTTCCTAACATCACAATTCCATTTTCACTTAAAGATTAAACCTCTGTATACAATTCAGTAACTTTTCCCCATTTTAGTTTCAATCTCTGTTACATAAGAGAAGGCAAGTGGAAGACAGTACTGACACAGAGCAGACCTACTTCAACAGCTAATTATTCATTTCAGAGCACAAGTGTTCTGCTTCCAATAGATGGCAAAAGCCTGTGCTGAAAAAAAGAATCACAGAAGAGAAAAATCAACACAATTATTTTTACAAGCAATAATGCTGCTCTACTCACCTGACCTTGCAGCCAACTTCCAAATTTACTCATATGTATATTTTTAGCTTCTGGATCTTCTTGGGAAACAGGGGTTTGCTTTGTGCTTACATCTAGTTCTATTTTGTCAATCACAAAGCATTTTTTTGGGAGGAATACATTATAAATTCCACTTCAGTAAGATCGCAGAATCATAGACTGGTTTGGGTTTAAAAGCCTTTTAAAGGCCACCTAGTCCAACCTCCCTGCAATGAGCAGGGACAGCTTCAACCAGACCAGATTGCTCAGAGTCCCATCCAGCTTGACCACATTTCCAGAGATGGGAACTTCCAAAATTTTTAATTTTTTTGCTTGCAGAGGTGAGGGTAGCCCCAAGACATTGTTGGGGCTTGGGAGCAGCTACTTCTGTGAGTACAGCCACAAAAATCAGCCCCTTCCTGCACTCCCTGTGAATAACTTTATTCCTATAATCAGGATTAAGTGAGGCAGTTCTCACACTCCAAGCCAAACACACCCAAATTCCTACACAGATCCATAAAATACTTTACTTCCTATTAGTTCTACTGCCAAAACACCCTTATCAGAGAATCAGATCTTTAACCTTCAGCTACTAGTGAAGAGAGATGCACTGATTTACCAGGTAAGATATGAATACTCTCTCCCAAGAGATTTATTTAAAACTTTGACCTATCTTTTCTGTGACTCTCTCTGAACAAAAGACCTAAGAACACTTCTCCATAAGAACTTCTATTTTAGCAGAGTAGAGCTCAGTTTGAGGGAGGCCAGCAATGAACTGGTCCATGCTTTTCTCCCCTGCTGTGGGGTTCACATTGAGTTCAGGAACTTAACCCCATTTTTTAAATACCTACTTTAAAATACTATTTCTTGAATAAACCAAAGTTAGAAATCCCATAGGATTAACATTCTTTGGGTTTAACCTGGAACAGAATTGTTAATTATGCGTTAATATATTTTAATAAAATAATTTACATTGCCCTGAGTTAAATCCTAGAAATGTAAAGATACATCTTTTAATGGCCCTACAACCAAGTAAATTGAACACACTGCCTGGTTTTTTTGGCAGGCTGCTAGTCACAGAGTACACACAATGGCCCACCAGCTCTCCAGAGAAGCCCAGAACCTGCAAACTATTTCATTTGCTCAGTGATAAGTCAAAAGATGAAGGCAGGCAAGTGTGCTATATGAAATTATCAGACAGGGAAAAGTGTGGTAGGGCATAAATCCCTAAGAGAGTTGCTGTTCTAATGCACAAGAAATAACTTGCTATTTCCACAGTCGCAGCTATAATTTTATTCATTGTACTTAACAGAATAATGCAATAAAAGTACCTTTAAAATGGATGCACTCCTGAAGGAATTAAAGCATTTTCATGATTGGTAAGTTTGTTTTAGGGAAAAGTCTTTTGCATTTATCTCTTTCCAGTAATGTCAGCTTGCTTTAGGGTGAAATCAAAAATCCATCATGAAAATACACTTTGAAGAACTTGGTCCGAATCTTCAAGCCTCAGGGTTGGGTTTTTTGGTTGTTTATTCACTCTCTAGGGAATAGACAAAGCAGAAGAAACTTCATATTCTTCCAAGTATGTGTTCTCTCTCACAGCATTGATTTTCACCACTTTAGTCTCAGCAGGTCATGGCAACTTCGCTCTGTCTCAGTTTACTATACTAGATGAAAATACATTCACATAGAGAATTCCCCATGATAAACAAATCAGCTGTAGAAGGGAGGGAAAATTACCCTTTGGATTCCACCATCTCAAACTTCTGGAATGCCCCACAGCTGGGTACATCCAACCAACTGCACAAGTGCTGGCACCAGCCTGAATCACGATTTGAGAACCTCCGCACCAGCTGTGGGACTCCAGCACCCCTTCCACTTTCAAGAGTATTAAATAGTATTTTATAATCTTTATTATCAGCTATTATTGTATATTCTACATTTAGAAGAACTGATCCAGCTATTCTTATGAGGCTACACACACAGAACTGGCCACATCCTCACACAGACTACAAGTTTGAACTTGTAGTCAGAATACCATCTTTAAAAGGTAAAAAAACCCTATTGCCAACCCAGCCCAAAAAATTCTCTTACTGAAGGAACTTTCAAATCTACTGGCATGCCTGCTTGAATCAATACTTTAAAAACTGCTTCTACTGAACAGATTTGATTGATATTTTACAGTAATGCCTTCTGTCAAGGAAGCATCCAGTGGGAACAAGTTACTATGTGGACTCTGATATAGCTTGCCACATTTTTACTAGTGTTTTCAACGTCCACACAAGAAATTGCCCATTAAATTTATAGACCAATTTTATGCTAATTGTACTCATTACACTCTGTGAGGAAACTAGGTAATTGGGTTGTTGTACTTCTATCTTTAGAAATAAATTAGAATTCCTGCTTAGTTAGAATAATTTAAAATGTCTGACTGTGCCTGTTCAAAGCATCCATTAACAAATGCTGGCTTCTACTCGACTTCCCACTGCATTAAACAGGCCATTTCTGCACACAAGACAAAGCAGCTAATCAACTGGAAGTTGAAAATAAATATGCAGGGAGCACGCATACAAACCGCAGTGTTAAAATGCATTTGCCTTATGCCAAGATTCATTTGTAAATTCATCAAGTGTTATACTTACTAAGTCATGTTGATGTGTTTTCAAGATGGTTAACTGCTTGAAAACAAATAATATTTACAGTACAGTTAAATGGAGTTATTCAGCAATACTCAAACGCAGAGGCTGAGCAAGGCGGTGCACAGAGGCGTTTGTGGTGCTGCAGCACTCAGGGCAGTGCTCTAGTGGAAGCTGTCCCTGCCCAGGGCAGGGGGCTTGGAACCAGATGAGCTTTAAGGTCCCTTCCAACCCAAGCCATTCTGTGATCTAACTCTCCGATCCTTTTTACAGCTAAGGGGCTCTGATTTCAATGCTCAAGGCTTCTAAAATTATGCACAGTCTCTGTGTGACTATTCAGAGATCTAGGAGAGCCAGGATAACAAAGCCAAGCTGTCCAGCAGAAAACGCCAGAAAGCAGTGCAGGGACTGAGTATTTGTGAAGATTTACTAACTCTCTGCAGGGAAACACTTCAGAAGCCTTTGGGTTCATAACCCTGAATTCTTTCCCAAAGCAGAACAACTAAGTCTGCTCCAAACATAGCCTAATAAATAAGCATACTTTTATCTTAATGCCATCACTTTGGGATAGAATTTAATTTAAAACTCTGTGCTTAGCTATCTTTTAGGGGATAATAAACTTTCAGGTACCAAAAAATACCAGCCACTATGCTGTAAAACATCCTGAAGGGAGATGCAATCATCCAGTCCATTCTGTGCTCAAAGTTTCACTTTCCATGCAATGAAGAATCTGTGAGTCAGGAGGGAAAAAGAATGCACACAACAAAAACAAACCAAAGAAAATTGTACACTCCTACTTGGAAAGCTCACATATAAATAAAAGAACAGATGTTTTCGTTTGTTTTGTGAAAGGTGGTAATCGAAGATCAGTCATCCATGCATCAAACAAGTGCTCTACATCTGTTGACTCAACAGTGCTGTGACAGCACCGCAGCTCCTCCTGAGAACGCCTTCGAAGTTGAATCCTGGAGGCAAAATCATCTGAGGAATGCTTTGTTTGAGATATGATTAACAAAACCTCTTGGCAGTAGCTCCAGCTCAGCTATTCTTTTAGAATTTCAGAAACAATTATAGGTAAAAAAATATCACAGACAAAAAGTCAGGCATGGACAAGATACCATGAAAATCTGTGTTAAGTGGATACTGAGTTATGACTTTGGATCCTATTTTGAACTTAGCTACCTATGAAGCTCAGCATTAGTTTACCAAGTAAAGCTTACTACAGCTGCTGCCTCAGAACTGCAATATTACTCTAAGACTGGGCATCCTGCTTTTGAATCAGAAAAGATATTGACTGGGAATATAATCACCAAATCTGGAGTGGTACTTGAAAGGAATTACATTTTTAATTACAGAAGTGAAAGCAACTGACATTAGGAAACAACATCAAGAGATCTGTAACAAATGTAAGTTCTGCATCGAATTAAAGCACTCAGTAGTTCTAGAACTGGAATAAAAATAGATCTTCAGAAAACTAAAAACAGAACACATGGTAGAAAAAGAAATGGGAGACTTCAAAACATTCCTTAAGTATTTTTTGGTAAGAACTGATGCCCCTGGCACCTGAATGCTACAGCATTACACTTTGTGAAGACAAGATGATGGAATGGCTAAAAAATTGGGCATTACATACAACCATCAGTGGCTCAGTTTAGGGAGAAAACACTTCTGGGAGGAAAAAATTCCAGGGAGAAAAAAACCTCAGGGAGTACAACAATTCCACTGTCAACAAAAACTATAAGTTACTACTTCCTATACCTGTTCCACAGTAGATCCCCTCAGTAAATTGTTCATTTTGGCTAGTATTTCCACAGAACAAGTGATATTTTAATATTAGGGTGCTTTACTTCAGATGCAAAATGTTCAAGGTTAGAGGTTGAAACCATTTAAACTAATACATGTACTCAGTAAAATAATAACTTCTTTTAAGTTGTTAATTGGCTAAAAAGGTGGTATTTTATACAAAGGATCATAGAATGGTTTGGGTCGAGAGAACTGTTAAAGCTCGTCTTGTTCCCACCCTACCTGCCACTGGCAGGGAGACCTTCTGCTAGACCAGGTTGGTGCAAGCCCCATCCAACTTGGCCTTGAACATTTCTCCAGGGATGGGGCATCCACAGCTCCCCTGGGCAACCTGTTCAAGGGCCTCACCAACCTCACAGGGAATAATTTTTTCCTATTATTTAATCTAAACCCACTCCGTCAGTTTAAAGCCATGACGCCTTGTCACTACATGCCCTTAAAACATCCCTCACCAGCTCTTTTTGCAGCCCCTTTAGTACCGGAAGGCTGCTGAAACGTATCCAATGTATTTCTGTCCCTGTAGTTTTGCCATCTATGAAACTAGAAATTATACTTGATCAGAAGTACGGAACTTTTCACGGTAAATTCACAAGGGCAGTTTTATTCTTTGTCTGTACACTTGTTTTCTTAGTGTACTCACACAAATGGTGGGTGCAATACTAAAAGAATAAATCGATGATGAGAAGTCACACATTAACGTGCAGATCTCAACTTTAAGTTGCTCTTCAAACTTGTACAAATTGTAAGGAATGCCTATAGAATGCAGAAAAACAAATGCATGAATTGGGATTTATTAGCATGATAACAATGAAACCTCCTTATTTTATGTATTATTATTAAAAAACGTGAAGGTCTTAATATATTCTGGCCTATCCTGAACAGTTTGAGGCAAAATAAGATTCCCCCAGTATTCATCATTCACTGCTTCAAAGAAAGGTTCGAAATAAGAACACTTTTTCTGAGCAATTTGTCTCTTCCTTTATCAACATACCTTGTATCCCAAGAAACAGCTCCAAATAATGGGGGAAACCTACACGGAGTACAATGTGGCAGAAAATCCTGGACATCAGCTGCTATGGTAGAAATACAGGTGCAATGTGTGTGAACAAAACATCCAGTCCTGAGAGGGTGTTTGCTCAAAATCTGCTGAGATTGTCTGAAGATTAAGATAACCATCAACCAAATGAAATAGTCATCAGGCAGTTACCAAGAGACCTCAGGTGGGAAAGAAAAATCAGCTTAAAAATCAAATGTAAAAAGCCCTAACATTTCTAACAGGAAGAAAAAAGCAGGGAAAACGTGGTCTGATACTAAGGAGATGCCTTGGCACCTCAGGCTCTGTGGAGGCCTGAGGGAACATCCTCCCCTGGCAGTGGGCTGAGAGCACAGGGCGCAACAAGCACGGGTCACTCCTGGGGGTGTCACCTGTCGCTATAGGACACAAGAAAAGAGACGGACTTGCCAGGTTGAGCAGAAAGAGGAAAAGGAGAAAGTTTATTTACTGTTCTCATACTTATAGGTTTCTCAGTTCCACAAGGGATTGGAGGACATGTCACTTCCTCTTCAATCCCACTGGAGAAAAAGGATGCTCATCAAAAATGTTTTCACAGCAGAGGAATGTAAACAGAAAAGAACAGTTAGGTAAACATTAGCTACTATTTACATTAACTTTGTGATAAAATTTATCTGACTCCATATTACAACAGAAGGCTTAGCAAAAACAGGACAACAGTCACCTTTGCAGTGCTGCCCCAACAGCTGGGTGGATTAGCGGGTGATAGGAACAACCCAGGTGAGAATGCAGCTACAGCATCCCCATCTAGGATGAAGAATGCACACAGGATAATACTCTGAGAAGGGTGGGCTCATACCACTGAAACCTCCTGTTAAAGAGACAGGGGAGAGCATTTACCTACAAATTTGGGGGCGTGTGTGGGGGGGTTGCTATAGGAGTATGTTTAGGTATATGAAAGTGTTTACTGAGGTTTTGCAAGGGTCTAGCAGCCATTTGTCTGTTATATTGCTGCTATTAATCCTGCATTTATAGTTCACGGACTAACAGTTAAATACAAGCTATCAATAAATCAACAAATCCCTTAAATTCTAATTTGAGTAAGTAAGGCATGAGTTGTTTTTCCTCTACAAGTAGCAAATGCACTCCTTCAATGTTTTCTGCTTCATTCTGATATGTAGCCTTCAGCTAAACTTACCCATCTCAGGCTTTTATTTTTCTTTTTTATTCTCTTCTTCCTTTTTCTTCACCTGAAGGCACCCAAGATATTCAGGAAATCAAACCACTATCAAACTGCTATCTACATAGGTCACACTTGCTTCAGTACTCAGACTGCTTCCAATCGAAGTACTATAATAATTGCACTCCACCAAAGTAATGGCTCCAAAACCTGGGCAAAAATAGATCACATCTTTGAAAAGTGGATATTAAGTCTTTGGGTTAGACAAACGAAAACTTAAGAGGTTGAACATACATGCTAGCTTTCTAAAATGTGGCTTCTTAAATAAGATGCTCTAATGAATCTAATCCCTGAGATCAGGTTTTTGCTTCAGGACATTCCAATTAAACACCATACGAAAGCTTGGTGTGTTTCTCCCCTTGCAACTGAAAGCTCAATGTTAGCTCGTAGTTTTTCTAGAAAACGTTAGCAGAATGTCATTCATATTTTTATTTTTTAAAGTGTAAATAAAAATGTTTAAATTTTTTTTTGTATGGTTCATTTCTGTACTTCTGCTGATGACATTTTTATAAATTAGAGGTAATGAAGAATCTTCTCTCATGTTTTAACTTCACAAATTCTTAGTCCTCAAAGTATAGGATCTCATTCATTTTCCCAAAAAGATTTGAATAAAACTATACATTGACAGATCTTGTAACCAAAGACACAGACCAAACGTACTCACTGATCTGTCACTCAAACCCTAAAATAAAAAAAACTCATGCTCATTAAATGCAACCATGCTTCTTCTAAACTTATGTTTATTTTATTTATGGGCTCCTAGCTTTTGATTAATCAAACTAACTATCTCCTTGAATTCTTTTCTCATTCTGTAATCAGGAGAAAAATATTCTGTATTATGCATAAAGATTTTTTTTAATTAACTAAGCTTACAAGAGACATTACATCACCTTCACAACTACTTTTTAGAAGTAACTTACTCTGCACAAGCTGACTCTCAGCATACACAAAGTACTAGGCTAGCAACTGGCAACCATGTTCTTTCTTCATTACAATTTTAGAAAGCCATACTTAAATCTGCAAAAGAATTAAAATGAAACAGAGCCTTGTGACAAAAACATCTGTTCATAGTAAACAAAGTGTTTTCAAAGTTACTTATTAAAGCAACTCATAGAAAACAGGAGTAACCTAGAATTCCAAGAAGTACAACAGAAAAACCCCATAATTGCAGTTAAAAACCCACACAGAGGCAGTTATTCAAACACAGCCAGGGAAATGAACACCTTGCCTGCCTGTTACATGTCCCCTAATTGCATCCCACACTGCTCCAATGGCGTATTTACTACTCCTTACTTCTACTTCTCCCCAGCCCTTTTCCAAATTAATGCAATATCTACACCTTTTTTACCCCCAAGTGCTAGGAAGAAAACTACTCATCTTTTCTCCCTGTTCAGAAGGTATGTTTCCCCACTACCAAAACACTTTATTGTTTATGTATGCCATCTATGAATTATGAAATCAAAGAACTGGAAATTCTTCCTTTTCTCCATAACTCGAGTACTTCAAAGGAGCACAGTTGGAGCACTTCTCCAATTAACATTTACCCGGCACATTCCACCTCCTCATTCCCTTAACACATCTGAGTCACAACCACCAGCTCAAGTGACTAGAAATTAACCTACTAAAGCAAGGATTTATAAAGTTACATTAATTTGATGCACAACTTCACAGAAATCTACATCTGGAAATCAGAGATTCCTCCAGAAACAAGGGAATTTTATTTAAGCCAGAGAAGACCTGAAGAGAGATGCAGTATCTTGTATTGAGTTCACTGATGTAGTATTAAAAAAAAAAAAAGAGGCTTTCACAGTAACAAGTTCCTGTTTTAGTTTCAGCCTTTAGAGGGCTTTAAAGGTTATCAGACCATTTAGTCTCTCCCTCTTTCTCCAGGAGCATTACTGTTCTTTTCTAAGAAAACGAAAGATGAACTCACTTCCCTCGAATCATCATGGGTTAGGCTTGCTAAGCAAAACCAGGGCAGAATATTCCTGCCCTCCTTCTCATGATTTGTACCTTCTCTGCCCATTTCTTATTCAAAGTCAAAGCCTGGTAGTTAAAATAACCCCCCAAATCAGGACCTTACAAATGGGAAGGCTTCTGCCTACCTGGCCTGTTGGGTTTGTGCCACACACAAGTTCTGTCAAACTCCACCTGGTGGATACTCTTAAAAAAGCCAAGGAAGTAAGCTTAAAAAGGCTTTAGTTCTGCCAGTATTGATATACCACTCAGACACTATGATAAAACTTATTGAACTGTATTTTTGGTTATATGGTCTTCATCCTTCCTGTTTCTCCCCATCTCTACGAATGCCACAATCAAGCAGAATCTCTGGGCAGATATTTTTTTCTAAATTTCTTATATTAACGGGACATACTTGCAATTAATATCAATTTCTGGTAATGCAGTTATAGACAGAAAAAGTCGTAGCTCCATGGCGTAACTAAGGAGGAAATTACTCTTCTTGATTTTTAGCCTCTGACATAATAAAGTGGAAAGTAATGTGTAAATGTAATTTTAAACTAATATTTAGATAAAGTATCACTTAATTATTCAAATCTCACACAATACTTGCAGTAACTTTTTACCCATACTTTCCAATCCATTAGAACTATAATAATTTATATCTTTGTATTTGCTGGTAGTTTCTCTTATAGGATGTCTTATAAATATACCTGCTGCCATTCTTTACTTTTATAATACACAATTATTTATTATGATCTATTATCCTTGAGAAATAATTCAAAAATACATTTAAGACATGTAAACCATACCTGGAGCAGCCTGTGATACTGAAATGCTGGAAGAGGCATTGTTTTTGAAAATAGTAATTTAACAAAAAGTTGAGAGTTGACTTGCTCTCTCAAAGACTTGAGAGAACAAACTGCTCAAATATTTATCTAGAAACAAAAAATTAACACCATTTCACACAGATGATGCTGTGGCACAGTACAAAAACCCTCTACTGCGTGTACTTTATTATCATTTCAGGATGTCATCACTAAATAAGCACAAGTGAAGACTGTCTGCAATTAAAAGTTTTACAGACGTTTCAAGACAATTATTATTTCTGATGAACAGCTATTTTTTTCCTTTTTTAACAAGTCCTTCTATTTTCGCCAGATCTCCAAATGAAACTGTTGCAGAACCTCGCTGAGCTGGTTTTGCCTAAGGAAAAACAAAAGAGAAGAAAAAAATACATAAAGGGCTAATTTTAAATTAAAATGTTTTGTAAAAAGTTTTTAAAACATCACTTATTTAAATAGTACCTTCAAAGAGAAAAGAAGAGCTTCACATTACCTGTGACTCATGGTATTTCCAGCCAATCATGTAGTAGATCTGAAAGGTGGCAGGTACCGAGCCATCGCTGTTTCCGTACATTTCTGTTAATGCAGGAAGGGAGAGAGAAAAGGTACAGACTGTCAGTTCTAAGAAACACCTAGTTCTCAGAACATTAGAACTAAGCATGACATATTCATTTTAATGATTCCTGGTGAAAGATTTGGGACAATAAAAATATCTCATACTGGTGCATCAATATAGTTCAAATCCTGGCATTATAATTAAGGTTAAAAATAGCTTATGATAATGGCATTTTATTCTGAAGTATTTCGGGTTTTTAGTTTTGCTTTGGGTTTGTTTTGGTTATTGATTTTTTTTTTACACAAATGTCATAGAAAAAGACACAGAAAAAATGTTCTTAAAGTCACTTTAGATGAACTCATTACCTCTCAAATACTGACCTTGGTATATTGCAGCAGCTGCCAGCATTGTCTCCCTGTGTAGCAGAGGTTTTCTATTCCAAGAGCAATTACTCTCCCCCATACCTAAAAATATGTTTCAGCTTTAAGAAAAAGAAGATATAGCACATGCCATGAGTTAAGTGTCATGCACTAAGGACAGATTCTTACTAAACCAGAGTAAGTACAGAATCCTCTGCACTTCACTGTAAGAGAGAACATACCACAAATCATTAGGTGAGTTTCTTATGTGTAAGAATCTAAAACTTTTAATTCCTATGCTTTGCAATTTACAGTTTGCATTGCTAGGAATCATTTCAAATCATTACTTCTTCAGCCTGAGTCTTCAAACATTTAGGGTTATAACTAATTTTAAGAATGAGTACAAAGTGTTTATTCAGACACATCACCATATTGTTTTAATAAATAATCATTAAAATTACTATCCCAAGAGATTTAAAATACGAAGTAAAATAACCACAATTCTAATCTTTTAAATCACTTACTGTATCTGAATGTTTCTGCTGAGAATAAAAGTTGCCTTTCCATTAAGGAATTACTCCAAACAGCAGTTGATCCAGATAAGAAATGCCCTGAGTTGCTGTCAGTAACAACAGACTGCACGTGAATGACTGCTTTACAATCCACGACAAATGCAATCAGAATATTAACAAAATTGTTACTCAATTGTTTGCTGTTCCTCAGCAGACTCCAAATTAAGGATATATTTATTCTCATTCCAAAGCAGTTTGCTGAATGTCCTGGTAATTAAATTAGAAAGGCTCACAGGAAACACCAGTGTGTGGGATACAGGCTTCTGTCTCCCTTAAAGGGCTTTTCTGCACCTTACACTGAACAGGCTCATGCAGAATGGGAACCCTAGGGAAGCAGAACATTCACAGCAAACCACAAAGTAGCAAATCTTTGACTTGTGCTTCCCCATACAAATCTCCTGACAGGCATAATCTCCTGACTCACAGCAAAAAAAACCCTAATGCTTCCCCTGTTGCAATAAGATTTACTTGTATTTTTTTAAGAAAGCAATTTTTTGTGATGAAGATGGTGAAACACTAGCTCAGGTTGCTCAGACAGCTGGTGGATGTCCCACATCTGGAAACATCCAAGACCAGGCTGGATGGAGCTCTGAGCAACCTGATCTAGTTCAAGATGTCTCTGCTCACTGCAGGGAGTTGAACTACATAGCCTTTAAAGGTTCTTTTCAACTCACATAATTCTATGATTTGGAGTTAAGAAACACGCAGTAAAACTCTTCTGTGTCTGCACCACTGATACAGAAAATATTTATGTTTCCAGGAAGAACATACTTGCCTTGCAAGTCTTCCATAACCTCAAATAACCCCGGGTAGTTGACTTGGATTTCATCAGTATCCTAGAAGAATTGAGAAGTTTTAGAGCATATCAAGCTAAACCAAGAGCATTATGTCAATCTTCTTGTACTACCAAACTATCCCCTGCCCGTGGCAGGAGGGTTGGAACTAGATGATTTTTAAGGTCCCTTCCTACCCAAACCATTCTACAATTCTATTCATCTGCCTCTTCTGCTCAAATAATGTATTTCTAGGAAGCATGTACGATTTTAACATTTCTAAAAAGCTTTGCTTGGTAGCCCAAATGCAATCAAATTTTATTTTAAATGCCATTATTTTCTTCTTGGTTTTAGAAGAAGAGCAAGTGTCTGGAGTTTTTTCATGCAGGTCTAACATTCTCTGACATTTCTCCAAGAAAACCATCCAAATTCTACTGGGCCACGAGCCAAAGATACACTTCAGTTGGTTCCATTAATCACCACAAAGCCAAAAACAGTGGCAGTCCAAGCTATTTCTGCAGCCTGTTCAGAGAGGTGTACCACACAGAAGGAAACAGTATGTTTTTACTACATTAGTAAACAGCGATTTTTATATTCCAGCAGCTCTGACGTTCTAGATTGTTCTGCCTGATTGTTCTCTTACTTATAATTACCACAGTCAGGGTGTTGAAGCCAGCCCTGGAGAGCAGATGTCCCAGATCGGCGACGGCGGTGAACGGCGACACGTGAGGAGAGAAGCCCCCTTCCCTCTCCAGCTCGGCCAGCTGCAGAGAGCAGCGCAGCTCGTACAGAGTGTCCCCCCCAAACATGGCTCCGATGAACACCCCGTCGGGCTTCAGAACCTGGTGAATCTACAACACAGGAACATGCAGGTCACGGCTTTTCCACATGAAGCGTACATAATTAAGTGGTTCTTAGACTTTTTTTCTTAATGAACCCGAGCAATCATTATAAGAGCTATAACAGACTTTTAATATTTGACTGTATTCTGCAGGACAAGCTGTGCCACAGCTTCTGGTCACACTGCAAACCAATACTCTGTCTGAAGAGAGACTATTTTCTATTTTTAAGAGTAAATCCTCAGAAATTACACTTACAGTCGGGAAATACGGAACAAACCGTGGAAATTGAGGGTAAAACTATTTTCAGCAGAATACTCCTAAAACAATATTCTTAATTAATTTACTTCTAAAAGGAGGGTAGATTAAGATAAGTATGCTATTTACTTTTACTTTCTGAGAGCAGCAAAAGCACTCTAAAATGGCCTGATTTAAAAGAATGGAGGACTTAGTTTCCAGTAGTGATCTCTGCACTTCTGAGACAATAGAGTAATGCCATTTTTATTATGCCTACTATTATTTATTATTAACTTGCCAGACCAGCAATACCATAACTCAAACACCAAGGCTGACAAGCTGCTTTCTGGTCTCCTAAGTCCCAGCCCCCTTCCTAGTGAGAAGGCCAATAAATTATTGCTTTTTTCTTTAAGAAGTGGAAATGATCTCTGGTTTAGACATGCAGAAGAGCTTTACATAATCAGGTTAACAAGACAGAAAAAGCTTCCAACACTTTTGAAACAAAAATATTCTCAATAGTTTTTTAATTAAGTATTAAGCTACCTTTTCTGTGACAGTAAAAAAGCCTTTAATTGACAGTTAAGAAAAATCAGACAGTTAAAGGCAGTTTCCATTAGTTAAAGACACTGGTACCAACACAGAAAATCATGGAAGTTGGCCAAGAAGCCCAGCTCCTTCCCCATTGTGACACAGTGTCAGTTATATTTACTGTGGGAGAAAGTATATGACACTCTATAGAATACTTAAGTTCCAGTGAAAATTGTGTATTTCTTTCAAAGTATTTTTATAAGTACTGAATGCATTTCAATTCATTTTTATTATTTCAGTAACAGTAGTGTAGTTCTATTCCTGCCAACAGGTGATAGAACAGCACTGCAATGACTGATCAATTTGAAATAAATGGAAAAAACAGCAAACTATTTAACGTTTTTGGTGTTCTTGCTCCATGTTTTTGATTTGACTAAAGTTTACACCTGCAGGAAAGAGCTGAACTAATCCAAAATGACCAAAACTGTTCCTGCGGAAAAAAAAAATTCTGTCCTTAACAAGTATTTGCTTCATTTCAAAATCAAAGAGCCTTGATCAAAGCTGTATCTCAAAATAAACACCTGAGACATAAAAATAACTCAAGCTCCATAAAGCAGTTCTGAAGAAGTGTAGTATTGTACTACCAATAGTAAGAGCTAAAAATAATAAAAATCAATAGCACTGCCTCAGGTGACATTAGTTACCATGATCTCAGTTGTGGAGAATCCAAAATACTATACAAACATGTTGTTTCAGTTATTTATTCCAAACTGATTTGAGGGAGCAAATGAGTAGCAATATCAACTGATGCTCCTCAAACTACCAAAAGTATTGCAAAAAACACTTGTGTGGAACAGGACTTATTTCTGTGCCTCTTATTTAAAGGAGACCTGGAAATACAGAGTGCTCTCAATGCAAGTGATGGCAAATGCTGACCTACAGTATTAAAAAACAGTTTCTTACCTCTCTGAAAGCTTTAGGAAGGTCATTCACCCAATGTAAACTGAAAGAACAGAAGTGTACATTTTACAATTTCAGATTAATTCAAATTTAGGGAATGCAAGTAACTATTTAACAAGCTAAGTAAATTTCAGGAGCCAAAGCCACAAACTGGTTTCTCAAGCTGCAACCATGCTGAAACACCTGCTTGAAACTGACACTAAACAAGAACCAAAGTTTATCCACATAGAGCTTTTTTCTTTCTTTTTTTTCTGATTGAGAAAATGCAAGTCCTGGAGACTAGTTTGTCAAAATGCAGGAAAGAGAGAAGCTCCAAATAATTTGAAGGAAAATAAACAAAACAAAACAGGAAGAATCACCAGGATAGCAGTTTTCCTAACACATGCTCATGTTAACTAGGCAAGTACATTTCTTAGTGCTTTTTAATGGACTAGTAATCTTTGCTGGATATATTTTCTTAAAGCTACTCTGAAAAGAACATTCTTAACAACTTAAAACAAAATAAATAAATTATTAATACATACCTTAAGCTGCTAACAACAAGATCAAATGTATCTTCTTTGAAAGGAAGGAATTCCTCATCAGCTACGACCCTGACCGTCGGGATTTCAGATTCTATAGCATTTTTCTAAGGTTGGGTTAGAAGACAAACAACTCATCAGAAACTCACTTCTCCTAATTTCCTGTATTACAGAACTGAAGCACTGTAGAATTCAAAAAGCTACTTACTAAAGCATTCTCTGCAACATCAACTTGAATAAGTTTTTCAACTGTTTCCTGAAATAAAATTTTAGAAGTCTATTAAATATTTAAATTGTTTTGTAAATGGACATAAGTAATATTTTCCTAGTTACACCTATTCATAGTAAGTTAGAAAGAGTCTTCTCAACTCTTGATAAAAGCTTTATATAAAGCAGAAAGCTCTTTTCCCCATCCAACATGGCACCTGCTCCCAGGGAGAACAGCTGAGGCAGAAGTGGTGACAGAAAACACATTCTGTAATTTTAGGCGTAAATTTAGTTAAATATAAACCATGGATTAACAGCCAAGGAAGTGCCTTTACTTACAGTGTGGTTCATGAAGGGGAAACTGTTAATGGCTTCAAAGCCTCCATGATAACACTCCTCTTTAACAACTAATCGTGGCAAATAGATTCACCAAAAAACCACACATATTCCTATGCCAAACTAAAAATTAAGTGTTATATAACAGCTAACTTTCCTTCCACTACCATTTGTCAAGCTTTCAGTGCCAATAAATTAAGAATAGCCTACACAACACACAGCTTTGAACTATAACTACAGGTATAGGGGTAGAGGGCGGGAAGATTTACCTCATCAAGACTCAGATAATTGTTTTAATTTGTAACAGAGCCCTGTGTGAAAGGGAGGAACACATATGAACTTCCTTTAAATACTTTAAATAACTACGAAGAGACAGTACCTTGGTTAAGTGCTGAGCTATGTAACCTCTTCCAGAGCCAACATCCAAAGCGAGAGGAAACGTTCTAAAGGATAAGATTAGCAATACAGAATATAACCAAGTCTTAAAATATTTTTAATTTTAGACTATAACAAGTTTCACCTGCTAATCTCTAAGGGCCTTACTGAACTCAGCCCATCGAGCATCCTCCTGTGGTACTGCAGGGAAAGGCGCTCCGCATCCAGCGGTTCTCCCCAAAGGTGCCGTCCCCTGGGGGTGAGGGGAGGCTGCGGGACACGGCGGGGCTCACCTGGTGACATCAAACACCCGGTCCGCGATCCTGCCGCCGACCTGCGGGAAGAGCCGGCGGTCAGAACCACAGGATCAATGAGGCTGGAAAAGACCTCTGAGATCATCAAGTCCAACCTATGAGTAAACACCACCTTGTCAACTAAACCATGGCACTGAGTGCCACGTCCAGTCTTTCCTTAAACACCGCCAGGGATGGTGACTCCACCACCTCCCTCAGAAGCCCATTTCAACGTCCGATCACTCTTTTCTGTGAAGAAATTCCTAGTGTCCAACCTAAACTTCCCCTGGCACAGCTTGAGACGATGCCCTCTTATCCTGTCGCTGGCTGCGTGGGAGAAGAGACCGATCCCCAACTGGCTACAACCTCCTGTCAGGGAGTTGTAGAGAGTGATAAGGCCACCCCTGAGCCTCCTTTTCTCCAGGCTTAACACCCCAGCTCCCTCAGAGGACTCGTGCTCCAGCCCCTTCACCAGCCCCGCTGCCCTTCTCTGGACCCGCTCCAGTTCCTCAATATCCCCCCGGAACTGCGGGGCCCAGAACTGGCCACAGCACTCAAGGTGACCCCGCCAGCTCCCCCGGCCCCGCACCTCCTCCCGCAGATAATCGCACTTGGCGGGCTCGGCCTGCAGCGCCGCCCAGTTCTTCTGCTTCCGCTTCAGCCGACGGTCGAACGGGTTCAGCGCGCCCGAGCCCGGCGAGGCTCCGGCGGGAGGAGGAGGCGAAGCGGCGGCCCGCACCGGCAGCGCCCAGAGCCGACGGCACCATCGCGCCCTCAGCGCCGGCCGGGCCAGGCCCCTCATCGGCTCGGCTTCGCGCGCCCCTCTGCGCATGCGCTGTGAGGCCGAGGGTGGGGGGGGGGCCCGTGTCCCGCCGCGGCCGCCGTAGCGCCGCCGGAAGTGGCGGTGCGGTGGCGGCGGGCAGCGTGCGGGCAGCGGCGTGAGGGAGCGGCGGGCACCGGGCACGGTCGGTGCGAGCGGGGCTTCCTCTGGGCTCCTCCCTGCTGCCGCGTCCGTCTCTGAGGTCGGGGACGGAGCGGGTGCGGGGGCTGCAGTCGTCTCGACGCAGCTGGTGCTGTTGGTGGGCTGTAGCTGCGGTGGACAAGGGGCTAAGCTCGCCAAAGGTCCTGTGCGTGGGTGTGGTGGGGAGTCACGGAGGGATGTGTCTGCAGCCTAGGTGTATCCGTTATCGTAGAACCACAGAGTGGCTTGGGTTGGAAGGGATCTCAAACACTGTCTCGTTCGAAACCCTCTCGCATGGGCAGGGGCACCTTCCACCAGACCAGGTTGCTCAGAGCCCCATCCAGCCTGGCCGTGAACACTTCCAGGGATGAGGCATCCTCAGCTTCTCTGGGCAAACTGTGCCACTGCCTCACCACCCTCACAGTGAAGAATTTTTTCCTCCTAGCTAATCTAAATCTACTTTCTAATAGTTTGAAGCCGTTCCTCCTTGTCCTGTCACTCCAGACCCTTGTAAATAGTCCCTCCCCATCTTTCTTGTAGGCTCCGTTCAGATACTGGAAGACCACAATTAGGTCTCCTGAACCCTTCTCTTCTCTCCAAGCTGAACAGTCTCAAATCTCTCAGTCTTTTCACACAGGAAGAGAACTCCATCCCTCTAATTATCTTGATGCGCTCTGGGTTTGCTCCAACAGCTCCATGTTCTTCCTGGTCTAGGACCCCAGATCTGGNTAATAGTTTGAAGCCGTTCCTCCTTGTCCTGTCACTCCAGACCCTTGTAAATAGTCCCTCCCCATCTTTCTTGTAGGCTCCGTTCAGATACTGGAAGACCACAATTAGGTCTCCTGAACCCTTCTCTTCTCTCCAAGCTGAACAGTCTCAAATCTCTCAGTCTTTTCACACAGGAAGAGAACTCCATCCCTCTAATTATCTTGATGCGCTCTGGGTTTGCTCCAACAGCTCCATGTTCTTCCTGGTCTAGGACCCCAGATCTGGACACAAGCACTGCAGGTGGGCTCTAACCTGAGCAGAGCAGAGGGGCAGAATTCCCTTCCTCACCTGCTGCCCACGGAGCTTTGGATGCAGCCCAGGGCACAGGAAGTTTCTAGACTGCCAGCTCAGCTGACAAAGCAAAGATTTGTGACTGAGGCAGTGGTAGGTACAGGATTATTTGTGTTAAAATCTGCTGCTGCAGCAAAGCCAACAGGGTGCTGAGTTCCATCAACCAGACATCACCAGCAGAGATAAAGAAATCATTATCCCACTTGGTGCTTGTCAGGTCACATCTGGAATTCTGTGTTCAGTTTTGGTTCTTGCCGTGCAAAGAAGATGTGGACAGGCTGGAGAGGGTCCAGAGAAGGGCCACAAGGATGACCAAAGGACTGGGAAGCTGCCATGTAAGGAAGGGCAGAGAGCTGGGGTTGTTCAGCCGTGAGGAAAGAAGGCTTAGGGGAGACCTTATCCCCATTTTCCAGTATTTAAAAGGTGACTACAGAGAAGATGGAGACTCGGTTTCTACAAGGAGTCACAAGCAAAAGACAAGAGGTAATGGGTGTAAGTTATTCCTGGGGAGATTCCATTTAGGTACAAGAGGAAAATTTTCCTCAGTGAGAACATTCAGCCATTGGAATCATCTCCCCAGGGAAGTGGTGGATTCCCACTTACAAGATCTGGCTGGACAGAGTGCTGGACCATCTTGTATGTACAATGCTGTTGCCAAGACATGTTGGGCCAGACGATCTTTGAGGTCCCTTCCAACCAGGTGGTGTGTGATGCTCTCAAATTGCCGTATGTGCTTTTGGAAAGAACTTTTTAGGTATGGGTTAGAAATCCAACTTTGTTTAATCCTTGTTTTTTTCAGTCACATATCTAAAATCTATGTTAATTGGTTGAGGTTTTTTTAATCAGAAATGTTTGGGTTTTTTCCATATTGTAGATGTCCAAGTCTTCAATGGCATCAAAAATGTCATCCCAGGAGGAAATACTGAGCGATGGCCGGTTCAGCTGCGTCGCAAGGGATCCCAGGTTTTGGGAGATGCCTGAAAAGGAACGTAAAGTCAAGATTGACAAGCGATTCCGAGCGATGTTTCATGACAAGAAGTTCAAGCTGAGATACACAGTGGATAAAAGAGGTCGCCCTGTTAACTATACCTCTACGGAGAACCTCAGGAAGTTTTATGCCTTGTCGGAATCTGACTCTGATCTTTCAGGAAGTGATAGTAAAGAACTCACTGTGAAGAAGAAAAAGAAAAAGAAAGCTAAAGGTAAAGAAGAAGCAGATGGTGCAAAGGCCCTTGCTGGTGGCCTCCCAAAGGAGGAGAGCAAAAAAACCAAACAAGGGATGGACCAAACATGTGAAGCAGTGACTAAACTAAATGACCTTAAAAAAGAAGGACAAAAAAGTAAATCTAAATTCAGCTTGAAAGAGGACTCACAGAAAACTGCAGTGGAAATTGATCGCTCTCAGGGAAACAAGGGCCTTTTACCCAAAGGGGAAAACAAGCAACGAGGTGTGTCAAGGGGAAGATCCATTTCGATTCAAAACAAGGAAAAGTCTTCACAAGCAAGTGGTACTAAGTCGGTCAAAGCTCCCACGAGGGACCACTCCCTAGGAGGGAAAATAAAAGAATCAGGTTAGTTGTTCAAATAACAAGGAGAATTCAGCGGTGTTTATTTGGATGTTGTTGCTTTTGTTTTATCCATGGAAGATATTTTGCAAGATCAGTTATAAAATAGCTGACTGACTCAGATTCAGTACTGCTGAAGGATTGGAGTTGGTGAGCTCTGTATAAGAATCAGTCCTGATTCTTCAGTAAGATTGTGAACATCCCAGTCCTTTTAGGTGGCGCCGAAACTGTTGGTTACTTAGGAAAGTAAAATTTATAACAACATATACACTGCTGTATTTATCAAACTGAACTGCAGATATATGAACTGATACCATGAAGGCACATCACTTGTGAACTGAAATTGTAAACGTGGCAGCACTGAGCCATTAATATTAGAGGGGATTAGAAAGAACAGGTAACTTGAAGAAAAACTTTATTTATATTGATTATACATATGTATAGTCTCCATTATTAAACTGATTTCTATCTGTTGTTTCTGTAATATAAATAAAATAGCAGTATATTTAATTACAGTTGAGATTGATAATATAATTGTGGGCCTAAAGAGTAATTAAATTAGATTAGACCACACTAGACAAACAAAAGAGGCAACACTGATGTTTTCTGTTATTTGCTCCTGCATTGTTACACCTTTCAGGGGTCCTGTAAATAGTTATGAAAAAGCCCTGAAGTTTTCCTTTTTGTAAAGGGTCATATATAATTCTAACATAAAAATAGGTGTCTAATGTTTATCTTTCTGTGCTCAGACATCTGTGACCAAAGTGTAAAATGTAAAAGCCAGTTAAAGGAAGAAACTTCTGCCAGTGAGGACGCCGAATCAGAAGAAGAGGAGTCAGAATATGGTGGAGAAACAGGCGAGGAAGAGGAGCCAGAAGATGATGGGGAAATGGGTGAAGATGACAGTGATTCAGAAGATGATGAAGAAAGTGATAGTGGACCTGATCTAGCCAGAGGCATAGGGAACATTGAAACGAGCTCAGAGGATGATGAGGATTTAAATGAGCTGTTTCCAAAGGAGCCAGAGATCGAGCACTCGTGGCGTGAGCTGGATAAAGATGCCCCTCGTGGAGATGAGGTAACAATACTTTGCATGTGAAAAGTTGCTACATGACTAACTCAGAAATGTTAGGAGTTCAAACAATTTGTGGAAGTATTTTTCATGAATGTTTTTCAGCCTTTTAGGGACAGAATGGAGGTGATGATGAAATTGTCTGACAATGAGAGACTTGCAGTTTTCACTGGTATCTCCTCTTTCCCCTAACAGAACTTACCTATACCTATAGATAAGCTGTCTGCAGGTGAAAGGACAAACTAAATTGAGCTTTTCAGAAATTACAGAATTTAAATAGTACTGCTTTTTGTTGACTACTGATTTTTTTCACTTTTCAAAAACTTAGTTATTTAACTCCCACCTTAAGAAATTAAGACATCATTAGACAGTGAAATAGGACTTTACAACTAGCACAATCAGTGTGTAAGAAATCACAGTACTTTAGTGCTGTCACAAAACAGGGATAGTGGTTGTTCCTGAGACTAACAATGTTTGATGATAACAAAATCCTAAGATATTATGTTGTTGCTGCAGTCCTAAATTTGTGATTGGTGCAGTCCATTTTGTGGTGCTTCACTATTTATGTCCTTTTTATGTGCTCTGGTAATTGCTGCTTCTGATCTTTGCTAGTTTAAGTGATAAAAAGTCATGAGGACGATGCTGCTTTTATTTTTTTCAGCAAAGTTTACTGCTGACTTTGATTTTTACCACTGAGTTCTGCTGGAGAATTGTGTATTCCTCACAGCAGTCAAGAATTAAACCTATGAATTTTACATTCTTTTCTTTCAGATTACAAGCAGATTGGCAGTTTGTAATATGGATTGGGATAGGTTGAAGGCTAAGGATTTGCTGGCTCTATTTAAATCTTTCACGCCCAAGGGAGGAACAGTGTTTTCTGTTAAGGTAAGACCTGATCATTAAAAGGAGTACTGACTTTTACTGTTAAAAAAACAGACTACAAAATAAGAAGTAAGACAGTGCTGTAGAGAAGCAAAAGAAATATTAATGTGTTTAAAGAGAAACTGTGTTGCTATTTAACTTGCTGTAACAGGCATGTATTTGGCAGAGTTAGAGGCCAAAGCCATTGCCTTGTTATGTTTGTGAGGTTGACTCTTGGTGCTGGTTCTCTGAGACTAATAGTGAAGTTCTCAGTTCTAGTAGGAGACTACATTTCCTTGATAAGTTTAATTTTCAGTGGTCTGTATGGCAGAGAACCCAGCCTTAGACCTTACTAATAAATTGGTTGTATTCTGGCCAATTAAGTTATATTTTTCCTTTATTAGTGTCTGCCTCAGCTCTCTTGAGAAATTTTAATCAGATACCTCTTTCTGAAAAGGGCCACAATAGAATGAGCAAAATCAGGGTTCCTGTTTTTCATCTGCCTCAAGATTCCTAGCAGGCAGTTTGATTATCCTACTGTCTTTTCCATATGTTAAAATTAGGAAGGTAATAAAGTTTATGGAATTGATCCCTTAACTGATCTTAAATAAAAACTGTAAAATGTAAAAGCCTGGAGAGATATTTTTTCTTAGTTAGTGTACATTACGTCACAGTTAAAAATTTAGTTTTGTGTTGTTGTATTTGTAGATTTATCCTTCGGAATTTGGAAAAGAGAGATTGAAAGAGGAAGAACAAAAAGGACCTGTGGAACTGTTTGATCTTCCAGAGAATACCACAGAGGATGATGGGTATTAATTTAATTTCATCTTCAAATGAGAGATAGAATATGTTCAATTCTTAGTGAAAATCCTAATCAACTCTTGTTTCCAGGAGTTCATATGTGGAAATGTCCTGTGGACATCTTAATTTTTTTAGTTTTTTTCAAGGGTTGTTTTACAACCCTTGGTTCATTATCAGTGCTTTTCATAAATGCATTATGATGAAACTTGAGAAGATTTGCCTGTTGATGTGATTCAAAATTTTATGATGCAGCTCATTGGAATAATCAATGGAACAAGTACGTGGGGAGCGTAAAAAACGTCATTTCTCCTGTACAATTTGCCATTTTTGCAGTAAACTCCCTTTAGTGCTCACTGTCAAAATTCGTACCTGTGAATCAGCAGAGACCTTAACTTAGTCCAAGAATTCGCAGATTGAGATTTCTTGAGTGCCACAAGCAACAGCTTTGGCTTCCTAGGCTGAGCTCTGCAGTCCTACCATTGTCCTGACTTCTTCAGGCATGTCTTTTTTGCCTTTTTAAAATTCGCTTTAATATTTTTCCAGAATTTCCAGATGTTTGGCAGCCTGATTGGGGCCATATTTGTATAATGCATCCTGCTGGACTGCCCTGTATTTAGAAAATCTAGATGCTTCTAAAATAAGGGCAGATCCCTTTGAAGACGTTGTCTGGTGCATCAGGGGAGTGTAAGATGGCTGTAGAGCACGTTCTGAGGTCACCTTCACTGTGTGCATCAAGGTGCATCCTGAAGTGTTAGATTTACTGCTCAATGGGCTTGAGAGCATCTGGAATCCAACAAACAGAAATCCAGGTTATCCCAGAGGTACCGCAGTGATACCTGTGCCTGTGCCCTTCAGATTCACAGAACCTCATCCCTGTGATGTTTTTCAATAGAGTCATACACAGATTTTACACTTAATAAACTGTGTGAAATAATCTTTTTACTTGAGTAAAACTGAATATTGGTGGAACTTGGTGCTGTTTAATATCTAATCTTACAAGAGTAGGAGAGTGGTTGGTTGGTGCATGTTTTTAATGAGTTGAATAAAAATATTTTGCAAATAAGAAGGTGTTAAAGCCAGCTCACCTGACTGGTCTTTTCTCCACTTTTGCAGGATTTATAGGGAAAAACTGCGGGAATACCAGTTCAAGCGACTGAAATACTTCTATGCGGTTGTGGAATGTGATTCTCCTGAAACAGCCAATAAAATTTATGAGGAATGTGATGGACTGGAATTTGAAAGTAGCTGTTCTTTCATAGACCTGAGGTAACTCCACTGGTGATATTTTTACATGTTGGGCCAGGGAGGGTGAATTAAAGGCAGTTTATAATAATTTGGAGTAAACTGTATTGACTTTATTCTGTAACCAGAACAAGATATTAGGATAAATTTGGCATCCAGTGAGTTGTTAGGTTTCCCTTTGGTTCTTCTTTCTTCTTTTTGACCATTTTTATTGTAATATGGGGAGTTCAGTAGGATCTCTGCTTAGAGAGATTATTTTCAGAAAAGCCAGATAAAATGTTCTGATTACATCTTCAAGCTTTTGGTACGATTAAGTAAAGTGATAGGATTCAGAAAACAAAGCAATGCACTGTTGCTTTTTTCTTTTTCTCTCCCCAAGGGTCCAGAAGTGGCTCTTTTTCGGGATTCCTTACCACAGGGCAAGATTATTGCTGCTGTTGTCACAAAGCTGCAATAGATATGTTAGCCCTTATGAATGAGCTGGATGCTCTAATATTACAAAAGTCATGTTTGGGGAAGAAAGGATTTTAAATTGTGGTTTGCTTTATTGTTAGTATTTCCTTTTGTAGCAAAAAACCTCTTTCAGTCTAAGCAGAAAAGTTACTAAATCATAAAAAGTTGTGACAGAAGCCCTGTTTGCCTGCTGGGGCTTCTGTTATGGACACTCTTGGAAATCAGTGAAAGTTAAGGTTTTTTTAAAGGTTTGAATAATTTTCTAGAGGCACTTAGTTAATTAGCTTTGAATCATTTTGAAAAAGACATCTTTGCTAAGTGAACATGTAACTTTTCATCATTTTAAACACTGATAGTGCTTTACAACAAACACAGCTGTTTGAAATTCTCCAATGATTTTCCTAATCTTCTGCTTTGGTAAATTTTAATGTAGAATACTATTTATCAGATTATATTTGCAGAGGTTTTAAAAAAATCACAAGTAATTTCTCATGTAGTATACCAAGGTTTTTGCTTCTTTTAAACTAAGTTCTTCAGTTGTTACTCGTGACTTTGGTCTTTTTAACTTTTTTTTTCCTTACTAATTATAATTTTCAAGAGGTACCAGGCTTTCCTAAAAGGTTTGGAATTTCTTCTTCATCTGTTTCCAAATCGTCTTTTATTCACTTTTTTCTTTTTAATTTTTAATATTAAACTTTCTGAAAAGATGGTTCTTAAAACAAAGAAAACCACCCAAAAAACTACCCGTGACCCTGTTTGTACCAGACTGAAAATTGAAGTACTTCCCAAACAGGGTGTTGTTATACACTGAAAACCTGTGGAACAGATCTGCAGAAGCCAGGCAATGAATCTGACATGTGTGGAGTACTTGTCCATTTCTTTTGTTCCCTTTTCAGGCTTACCCCCTTTTTATTTTAACTAATTCTTTCATGCTGATGTACCATACTCATGAAAGCTTAGACTGTTTATACTATGCAATTTCCCCATGTATTTGAAGAATAACATGTTTTATTTGCCTTTAAGATTTATTCCAGATAATGTTACATTTGATGATAAGCCAAAAGATGTAGCCTCAGAAGTGAACATAGCTGCTTATAAGCCAAAGTACTTCACATCTGCTGCTATGGGAACATCAAAGGTATCTTTACAGTGTTTTTGTAATGTTTTTCTTATTTGTTTAGTTTTGCTGTCAGCTTATGAATGATATATGTACTGGGAAAAAGATTCCTGATTATCTCCACCATTTCAAAATAAAGACATCAAACGTATTAAAAGATTTAAGCATGTTGTGGACCCACAAGTTGCTACCCTGGTTTGGGTTTTAATAGAGATTGGGCTTCTCTGTTACAAATTAAATACTGAATTTTGACCTCATTATATGTCTTATATATATGACAAGTTGCACGTGAAATTTCTTTACTATTTACAGTTAAATCTTTTAATTTGCCTAAAATGGATGTTAATATATAAATCAGTAAGAGCCTTTTTGGTGGTAATGCCAGACTTCAGCTGTTGCTTCCCCTCCTTGCAGCAATTCATTCCTACTGTGTTCCACTGACAGCTGGCCATGAAGTGAACCAGATTGGAGAAGTGATTAGTTGAGAAATAAGTACTTTCTGCTGGATCATTTTTCAGTCAGATCTGTTTCACGTTCTGGTTGAGGGCGCAGTTGCGCAAACACTTTCATTGTCCCCACTGCAATCCGTGTGTGATTCCAGCAGTGAATGGCTGCTGGAAGAGGAAAAGAGAGGGGTTGGTGGCTGCTTCAACACCAGTATCTGCTGCCACAAAGGAAATTTGGCTTACAGAGGTTTTGTGATGTGGGACATGCTGTTACAGAACCATTCAGTGCGTGAGGAGATTTCTTCAGTTCTTCTTGTAGCTCGAACTCGTTGAAACTGACTGTAGAATAAATTCCAGAATGTTATAATTAAATTCATGTTACTAAATGGTTATTATGGTGACTTATTGTAGAGAGCATGACTAACAGGTTTATATTGTGCCTTGAATGGAAGGTATAAAATAATTTTGCCCAAAAAGACAGCATTACAGTGTTTAGTTTTAGTCTTCCAGTTTCTACAAGTGCCATTCTTCTTTTTAAGGTAGATATCACATGGGATGAGACAGATCACGAGCGAGTAACATCACTCAGCAGAACTTTTAACAAAGAGGAGCTTCTTGACATGGATTTTCAAGCATATTTGGCTTCATCAAGTGAAGAAGAGGAGGAGCAGCAGCAAGGTACTTCGGTGATAAATGCTGTACACAAAGTCGTTAGCTGCAGGGTTTTGAACCCAAATTGTTTAAATATTTAAATGTCATATCCATAGAAAATCCTTTGAATGTCACCTTTGACAAGGACAATGTTATATCTGTTGTATAATGATTGAGATCCTGAGCAGAATCACTGAATGGTTCAGACTGGAAGGGACCTTAAAGGCTGTCTAGCTCCAACACCCTGCCATTGGCAGGGACACCTTCCACTGGCCTACAGTAGCTGCTTTCTGAACAGGAGCTTGCACCTCTGAGTGGAAAATAATTTTCTTGCTTTTTTATTTCTCCTCCTACCCCGTTTTTTCTTTTTTTTCAGGGTGCCTTGAAATCTCTTTGTTAAGTTTGGCAATATCTGCTTTTAATCTGTTCGTTTCTGAGATAAATTACAGACCCATAGAACTTGAAGTGTTTCCTTTTCAGAGGAAAAGCCCTAGTTTGAAATGCAAGGTGGTTAATGACTAAATGAACAGGAACATCTTTCAAATGCTTTTTGATTCATGTACTTCTTAAGAATATAAAGAGAATTTCATCTAACTTCCTAAGATACATGAGTCCTCTAAATATGGTGCACCAGTGTTTAAATTTCTTATTTAAATTGCTTGTTTTCATTCTAAAATTTATCCTGCTCTTAATAGTATATACAGCCTAGATTACAAGGCAAATGAAATTTCATTAAGCCTTAATTAGGTCTTTCAAACAGATGTTAAAATTGATTTATACCACATTAAAGCAGGTTGCTGCAATCAGAGATGAGCTTGGAGCATGCGAAAAAACATTACAGATTTTTTTGGTTGTAGAGTTGGGAAATCTTGTGGCAGAAAACTCAGCTTGGCAGTATCTTGGCAGGGATGATGTCCATTTGTTTCTCATCTTACATAAAAACTCACAAACTGCACCGTCATGAGCTTTAGTTTGTCTAGCAATGCTTAGTGAGGTCTGTAAAGGGGAGCAGAGGATGCAGAGTAAAGCATTTCCATGTCCTCTCACGTACAAGGCTACCATGATGTTAAAGAAGAGCATCTGTGATAGGGTGGTGATGAAAGCAAATATCCATGTGAACATCACTTCAGAAATTTTAAAGAGTAAAATTCCATGGCTGGGAAGGAAAAAAAAAATGACCTTAAATAATCTTATCACACTAATAAATTTTAAACCTGGAAATGTCTAGATTCAAATGATGTTTTGAAAAGTAAGTTATTAATAGAGGAATTATGTTGTCGTGTCTTTCATGTGTTCCTGACGTTCTATCCATTCAGTTATGTGATACAAAACAGGATTCCATCTGTCAGGGCTCCATCCAGCAGAATTATGTGGTGCTATGCACAAATGGGAAAAATCAATGTCAGCTGCTTGAATGGAAATGTAGGAGTCTGATAAGGAGGGAAAAAGTGTCCTGGACTTCTATTCATACTTTTCAAACTTATTAAAATGTTTTATTTATAAACGGGTTTTTGTTGGCCTGTTCTAGTATTTTTTTTTAATGGAATTTTTCAACTTAAAATATGTGCATCATGAATGTTAGTATTACTTTTAAACAAGAGTTCTGTAACACCAAGGATTTCAGTGACCTAGAATGTTGAGGTTCACAGCATGAAATTTCTCCTTTACATTGCTTCTGAATTTTCTGTTACTTGGGTACATTTATTCCCAATTTAGGAAGTGTTTGTGGCATTCATTAAATCCAGCCCATAATTCTGTTTTGACAATAGGTACCAGTGACTTAGTGTATGGCATTTTAAATATGCTTCAAATTAAGCATTATGGGGTTTAGAGCTAAGTTTTTCATCTGTTTTTTTTTTATCTTTGCAAGAGCAACACCTTTTCTACTGTTCTGCTTTGCACAGCACACAAATACTGAAACAGACTATATGATAAAATACTTTCATAGGATTTTTTAAAATTAGCTGGTCTTGATAGAATCATGGAATCACAGAATATCCTGAATTGGAAGGGACCCACAAGGATCCTTGGGTCCAAGTTGTGGCTCCACAAAGAGCAACCTAAAAGTTAAACCTGAGAGTTGTCCAAACACTTACTGAACACCACCAGGCTTGTAGGGAGCTCTGTGTAGATCCCTGCCCAGTCTCCTGTGGTATTTGACTTCCAGTAAAAGACTCCACAAACTCAGTAGGTCTTTGTTTTGTGCTGCTGCCTTGATGCCAGAAGTGCACAAATGCAGAGAAAGGAAATGTAGTGATTGGGAGGGAGAAGTTTTTGTTTAAATAATACTGCTGAATCTTATTTTCAATAATTAAGGTTAAATAGAATCAGACCAGTTACTAAATCTTCTTACAATTCTGAAAACTAGTTGGTTCAATAACTCATGAGTACATATATAAATTTAAATGCATATGTAGCATTTTATTAGATAACGGTGGAGCCTTTTTCTCTTAAAAATGAACAGTATCCACATAGGTTATTATTTGCTAGAGCTATTAGAGAGGGCTAGGAAATGGAGGGTGACAGAAGTAGAACATGCAGTTATTTTTTATTGTCTCTGGAAAGAAGAAGCAAGACGATTTAGCAGTTTATGAGCTGGCCAAACCTGGGTGGAATTTAATAGGAATTTCAGAATACAAATACCACAATCTGATTATTTTCTTTCTGTGAAGCTTCAGAAACTGGATATAACTGATGCAGGTGCTGGATACTTTTCCAAAGCATCTTTGCAGGGACTGTTGGGTTGGGTTTGTTTTGTAATTAGAGATGCATGGAAGGTCAAGAAGGGTCATGCCAGCATTCCTTCTAGGAAGTTCCTACAAACTGTTGGAGGTGTCCAGTAACTTGGAGTTGAAGAACACGTCTCTGTGTGTTTTTGCAGGCCAGTGGGTCCCTACTCAGGACTGACTCTGATTGCCAGAGTGCTAACCTTGGCTTAGGTCTGGCTGCCTCAGAGGCGTGGCTCTAGTGATGCCAGGTCACCTCTGCACAGACAGGTGCTTACAGGCTGCAGCTACAACACTCACCTGGTTTGCAAGGGGAGGTTTAGAAACTACACCCAGTGCACACCCCTCAATGGTTAGACTACACAGACCTGAAGGAAAATGCAAAAAAATCTAAGAAAATGCCATAATTTAATGTTTACCATTCATTTACTGTTATCTGTCTGTTTGGATTCTCTTCTTCCAGTATCTTTTCTCCCTGAAAAATCTTACGAACAGGCATCAACTCTGATAGGCTTTGGATAAACTTCTTTTTCTATTCTAAATTTTTCCATTTTTTTATTATCACTGGGATGAACTAATGGGATTTGCACAACTCCTTGTTCACGAAGTGCTTAGAATGTGGGAAAATGGGGATTAACCCCAGTGTTTCCTTTGTCATTGTTTTCTGGCTCAAGAACACATTTAATTTTTCATAGCATGCTGTAGTGCAGTGCAAAAACCTCTACCTCAGACTTGATTGTTGGACACTGGAGTGTGAAGCATTTAGTTTTAATTCTGTGGGTCTACGCGCATTGTAGGCATTTTGGTTTTAATTTTTTATCTATCTGAATTTGAATAACTACCCTGGATAGAATTGAGACATTTAGGGCAGTTTTTATGGTATGGCCATCAGCATCCAAATCAGTAGCTGAGTTTTCTGCTTTGCCATTACATCATGGGAAGAAAATTCCCTCTCCAAAAAAAATTCAGCTTTGCAGCAGACCTCTTGTCAGATGTTATATCTGCTACAAGTTTTCTACTGTCTTTAGTTTCTAAGGCCAAGGTTTTTTTTAAAAAAGGAATCATCTACTCAGCTATTGCAAGGTAATCTTCTTAAACTACGAACACATTCTGTTCACAACCCTGTGATTACAAGAACGTGATCTCAGCTGTCAATCACCAATTTAATATATTGAACCTCTGCATTTCAGTGTATTTTGTATTAATGTCATCTTTTAAAAACAAATTGTTGTATTGGAATGTTTCTGACCAGCCTCATGATTTGAACGTTCTTATTTTTAAATCTTTTAGCACTTCTATTACTACTTTCTTTTGAAAACAGTAAGAATATACTTGTATTTTTTACCCTAAATTCCATTAGTTTTTGCCTTTTCTCCTTCCCAGGTCGATTGTATTTCTCTTGCAGTGCAGCAGTTAAATCCCCAGAACTTTTTGGTTTGTGCGTTTTGTTCAAAAAGCCTTTGAACAAGCTGTTGGCAGAAAGCATTGCTGCCTTAATATCCATCAGAAAGTGGTTCCTGATGTTGTGCAATACAGCGTGATACTTGAAAGCCACTGACAAGGTTATTTGAACTCTAAACAAACTTTGAGAACATACTCAGCTCACTTTCCTTTCTTGCAGCTGTTGTCAAATGTGCTTTATTTGCTTACAGAATTAAAAGCTCCTACAGTTCTTTCGAAGGCAATGTTCAACATTTGTTTTAAAACTGTTAGTTTTGACAGAAGAAATACGAGCTTTATCTAAATGAGAAAGAATGATAATATGTATTGCCACGTAAATTTCTCCTAGCAAAATGAGTGATAAATACAAAGTGGTAGCTCCTTGCCTATCCAGGTTCTAAGGATCCTCTTTTAGCTTAAGGATTTCTTCAGTTCTGATCCAGTACAGCTGCTTCTTTCTCAGGACACTAGGAAGAAGAAACAACCAAATGTCTTCTTTTTCTACTTGTCTTCAAAACAGCGTTGCCTTTTGCTTTCTGCATGAGCAGATGCTTCCTTCTTAGATCTCAGCTTCTGATGAGGAAAGTGGAAAAGCAGCTGCAGCTGACTGTCCCCATGTGCCGTGCAAAAGATGAACTGGCGGGGAACGAGCCCAGCCTGGCTGAACAGAGAGCTTTGGCTGGAACTTAGGAAAGAAAGGAGGGCTTATGAACTTTGGAAGAAGGAGCAGGCAATTCAGGGTGACTACAAGGGTGCTGTGAGGTTATGCAGGGAGAAAATTAGAGGGGTCACAGCCAAGCTAGAACTTAACCTGGTTACTGCTGCGAAAACAAAAATTGTTTCTATAAATTCATCAGTAAGAAGAGGACAGCTAAGGAGAATCTCCATCCTTTACTGGATGCAGAGGGAATAACAGTGACAAAGGATGAAGGAAAGACTGCAGTACTTAATGCCTCCTTTACCCTCAGTCTTTAATAGTAACTCCAGGTCTCTGGATACCTGAGCTGGGAGACAGGAACAGGGAGCAGAAAGAAGCCCCCTTAATCCAAAGGGAAATGGTCAGTGATGTTCTACACTGCTTAGAGGCACATAAGTCTGTGGGGCCAGAGGGGATCCACCCAAGGGTACTGAGGGAGCTGGCAGATATGATATGCTCACTTAGCCATTTTCCATCGTTTCTCAGCAGTCCTGGATAATCAGGGCTGTTCCAGTTGACTGGAAGTTAGCAAATGTAATGCCCATCTACACAAAGGTCTGGAAGGAGAGTTCAGGGAGCTACAGACCTGTCAGCCCAACATCAGTGCTGAGGAGGTCATGGAGTGGGTCATCTGGAGGGCCATCATGTGGCACCTACAGGACAGCCAGGGGCTCAGGCCAGTCAGCACAGGTTTGTGTAGGGCAGGTTCCTGCTTCACTAAATGAATCTCCTTTCATGGCAGGGTAACCCTCTTCGTGAATGAGGGCAGGGCTGTGGGTGGTGGAACAGGCTGCCCAGGAAAGTGGCCAAATCGCTATCCCCAGAGGTATTTAAAGTCGTGTAGATGTGGCACTTGTGGACATGATGCAGTGGTGGCTTAGCCATGCTGGGTTAACAGTTGGATTCAATGATCTTAAAGGTCTTTTCCAACCTAAATGATTCTGTGATTCTATGAACAGTAAAGATTTCTGCCTCCAGCCAACACCCAGCTTCTTGCAGTGATGGAATGGGGAGAGAACTCTGTCACACCTCAGTTTTAGCCAAAGACCAGACTTGCATCTGTGATACACTTCTGGGCACCAGTTACGCTGTCCACGCAATTCAGTATGGTAGGAAGCACAGCTTTACTGCTCATCCAGAGAAAAAAGGGAAGGTGAGCCTGCCCCAAACCTAGGTTTCTACAGTTAAAGGAGCTGCAGCATTTTTCAAGTCTGTTTTCACTGAAGTATTTGTTTAAAATCTTATTGTAAGTAACATTTGTGTTGATTTTTTTTCTATTAAAAAGGGAAGAAAGAAGCCCTCTTCCTGTCTTGCTTCATTTGTTCATTCAGCAAGTCACTAAAAATTAAGACATTGAATAATTATCTCTTTTACAGACTCTGGCAGTATGTCAAAAAGCAGCATTTTATTTTCAAAATGCTTTACACCACTGGTTTTGGAGATTTAAGTACTACTCTGCTGGAAGGGACTCTAAAACTAATAATTTTAAAATACAGTAAAGCATGCTGTGCCCAGTTAGTGATTTCCTTTACTGGACAAATTTTCTTTTGTCTTTTCAGATACTATTTTTATTTTATCTAAATAAGGGAATTCTTAAACTGGTTACTGTGTGGAGTAGTAGCAGATGAAAATATATTATCTTTTAGAAATAATGTGTGTGTCTCAGGTGTATTTCCTAAAGATTAACTTCAGTTACTTGCTTTCTTGAGGCTCTCTGTGATAACTTTGCTCTCTCCTCCTAGATGGTGATGTAGCTAATGAAACAGAAGATGACAAACCGAGGAAAAGCCAAAAAGATGATGAAGAGCAAATTGCCAAGTACAGAGAACTTTTGCAAAGTATCCAAGAAAAGGAGAAAAGACAGGAAGAAAAGGATATAGGAATGGAGATTAAATGGGTTCCAGGTAAGGTTTATTTTTTTTCTTTTCCTGCCTTGGAGGATATGCAGTATTGGTCTGCTGACAGGGATATAGTGTGAGGTGCTGAATTTATAGTAGGAGAAACAAACCCTTTTTTCCCCCATAAACTGAAATCCAGATTGTTTACAGTGAGGGAAATAGAAGAAATAACATGACTGAACTCAACAGTTCTGAAGAACAAAAGTTCTTCAACAGCATGTTTCTCTTTATAGATTTTTTTTTGCCAGTATTTTTTGTACTTGCTTTTTCAATTATCACTTTATAGACTTTTTAAAGTAGAATTCATGTGTTTGCTATAGAGTCATAAAACATACTTACACTTTTAAAAATGAAAACCAGTATGATTTGGAAACATAGTGTATAATTAGAGGAGAGTGGTTTGGATTTGTTGCCTCCATCATGCTAAAGATTTGGGGGAGCAGAAAAGAGAGAAGTCTTACCTTGCAGTGAAACTGTTGTGGGAGAAAGCAAGGTACCAGGAAAGGCTGGGGAATAGTGGCATCCAGGCTGACATCTGGGAAGTAGTGAAAGGTAACCTCACCATATAGCATCCCAGCAGAACTCATCCTGACAGCCAAAAACCAGCGTCTAGTTCTTTTTTTTCTTTAGGACAAAAAACCACTCAGACTGAATGCTTTCCCTGAGGTGTAATGAGCCAGTTTAACAGCTCTCTACATCCACAAAGGGAAAGGTTTTCACGGGGGCATCACCTTGATCCTGGCCCAGAGCTCATTCTGACTGCCTGTACCAGCCCTGGCTCTTGGTAGGTCTCTTTGCAAGCCTAATTTTGTTTGCTAAAAGAACAGAACTAGTCTGGAAAAGAAAACATCTGAATCTTTTCCACTGAGTTAGCATGTCAGATAGGCACATGTTCAGAGGGTTAAATGGTGCAGCTGAAAGACTACAGAAGTATGACATTCCCTTCTTGGGAGCAGCAAGGTGCAGCAGGTGTGGGACTGCAGCCTATGTCAGGACACAGCCCTGATCTGTTACTGCAAATAGCAAGACCATGAACATACCAGAATCCAGGCCCTTCACTGCTGATGGGCTAATCCCAGCTAGGAATGCATATCTAATTATATGATTTACACAAATATTGTTCTGAGTTCACTCAGGTAACTTCTGCTGAACAGAAGTTCTGCTCAGTTTGAAATATTCTGTAACAGTTCACTGAAATGGAGTAAACTGAACGGAACAATTTTATTCACATTTCTTCATAAGATCTGTATTCAAAAGGATATATGGGCATTAAAAATAGTTGTGTGCGTTCAATCGTGCTTTTATAATTCCAGTAATTTCTGACGTGAATTCTGTGAAAACCTTTTTTGAAAAAGCATGTATCATGCAGCCAGGACAAGTGCTCACTGACACAGCGTTGTACTCCATCCGTCCACAGCGTGTCAGTACTTGCATTCATGATGTTGCTCACTCAACAGTTAATTCATCGTGTTGCTGAGCATTCAAGGCCAAGGAGTTTTCATACATACATAGCTTTATAAGATTTCTACAGAGATTTGTTGTTGCTACCTTTCAGATTGAAGGTGGAAACCTCAGGTGAACCAGTTGCTGCTAGGAGTGTGTTTTGTGTTTATATATATTTGTATTTATATCTATTTATGTGCTGTTTAAATCAACCATTTTTTGTGTTCATTTTGAAAAACACAGTTGGAGGTTTTTTTGTTTGTTCTTCATTCTGTTTTTCAAAGAATTTTGCAAATTGTATGAAAGAAGTCCTGTAAATTTAATAAATTTGAGCAACTTAATGTGGTAACATAGTCGGGAATCTAGAGCAAACCATTCATTTTAGGAGATGGAAAATTGTTTTAAAGGAGACCAAAGGAAGCTCTTTAGCTTTGCTTGCCCTGAGAGAGCAAGAAGATCTCTAAGAGGCTGTCCTTAAGACTGTGCCTTGCATGTTACAAATAAATTGCATTGACATTTAGTAGACATGGAGTATTAACTGTAGTAGAGATGGAATCCAGTTCCCTAATGCATGGGCTCCCTGTTTCTTTGCAATGGAATTTGACTTTAGAAAATTGGATTTGCTACATACTTACACCTAGTCCAACCCCTTCCCTACTGCACCTTCTTGTAGGACTCCTAGGACTTCTGCTATGTCCTCATCTGTTTTGAGAGAGGGATGGTAAAAAAACCCAAACAACCAAACAAAACCCCCCTATCTTGATAAATTTGACTGACTTTGTCTAAATTTAGCTGGATGTCCATGCACAGGGTCAGGTTTGTTCATATAATTTTGGATTCAATGTGCATGTGTGCACAATGAATTTTACATGGGTAGTTTATAGTATTTGATGTTAATTTAGCGACTATGATTTTACAGTAAATGTTAACATTTCCTGATTTCTTACCCTGAAAAAGTGAGAGGATTGTTGAAGAGCAGAGGTTCTGAAAATCATAGAAGTGTTCACTTGCCTTTGTTAGAGACTGTTCACCTCCACAAGGTCAGCAGTGCTACTTGTGGCTATTGACCCCTGCAATATGGTTTTGTCCAAAACACAAGTCCTAAAAGTGAAAATGGGTGTCTTAAGTTTGCTTTTGAGTCAAAAATTCGGCCGTTACTGATTTCAGGCAGCATTTGGAGAAGAGGTCCTGCACACCTGAAGGGGATACTCTTTCATATAGGTTTTCTTTATGGTGAAGCATAGGCAGCACATGCTGCACAGTAGTTTATAGCTCTGGCAATATATACATGCTTGAGGCTGTGCTTCCTTATGGGAGGGAGAAGCATTAGTTGTTATTTTTTCTTGAACAAATGTGCTTATTTAAATTTCAAAACCATTTATGTTCAGTTGGAGGATTCTGGGCATTCAAAAATAGTTTTTGTTGTGATCTCTGAAGACTCCTTAATTTTTTTCAGAACGGGTTTATGTCTGTTAAAATATTTTTATTATGAAGTTCTGCCTTAATGTGCTTGACTTATTGCAAAATCTTTTTCCTGCCCAAATGTTTAATACATGGAAGAGTTACAACGGTTAACTCTAGGAAGTTTTTCAATTGAAAGGCAGATATTTGAATTAATTTAAAATTTTGAGTTTTGGCACAGTTATTTACACATGGTTATAGAAAGCATACTTTGTCAATGATTCAGTTATTCTTGAATCATAATAGTTCTAAATAAACCACAGTGCCAGCAAAAATAAATTAGATGTAGTTCCAACTCTCTTTGGTCTGTTTCTTCTAGGCACAAAATCAGTGTTATATTTAAGCATCCATCTGTTTTCTCAATCATATTTGATTTAAGCAACAATTATCATGAATCTGTATTCAGCTCCCAAAGCTCCCCTTAGAAAGTGAAGAGAGAGAAGACCACAACTGCATTTCTTGATGATATTCAGCCAAGTTTTTGGGGGGTTTTTTTGAACTTTAAGTTTTTTACTTTGAGAAGAATGAGATGTAAATATTTAGCTAGGCTTGAAGGAAAATTTCAAATTTGTTTTCATCAGAAGTAGACTAGAAGGCTATGGTGTCTGTAAAGTGCATAGTGAAGCCCAGCTGTACAGTTAGAGATTACGCAGAGCACAGAAATGCTGGTATGGAATCTGAATCTCCATCTGGATCCTTGCTGAGTGTGTCCCCTGGCTGGAGTGGCCTCGCCTCCTGCAGCACGAAGCAGCGTGTGCTGAGCTGTGTGGGGGCTCACAGCTGACAGCTGCGATGTGTGGTGGGTTCTCAGAGGCACTTTTACTGTCTTAGGAAAGCTTGGTTGACTTCACATATTTCATCTTTGAGGGTGACAAATTCTAATGTTATCACAGTATTTCTATTTGCCTTCCTTTCAGCTACCTGCAACAAGGTGTTTCATTTTTCTGGTGAGGCATTACACGCAAGATGAACTTGCTTGTTTGGGTTTCCTGAGAACAGAAGTGCATCTTTCTAGCCTCTAATAACAGTGACAGTTGCATGCTGTTAAACTTCCACAAGTTTTCAAAAATAAATGTTTGGAGAAGTAAAAATTCTGGCCTGCCCCCCTCCCTCGCTGTCCCAGCAGTGTGAACAGCAGTGTTTTTAGGTTTGTTGTAGTTTTATCACACATTTAATCCTTTAGCTGAAGTATGATTCCGTTGCATGCTAATATAGATGACATTTTTCCTCTCTTTTCTTGCCCTTGTTTGTGAAGATTAAATAAACGATTGTGATTGATTTATTCTAAAAAAAATTATTTCAATAAGGGTATATAAGTTAGACCTTTCTATGGCCAGCTAATATTTCTACCTAAAGTAGACAATTCCTTTCCCCTTCTGCAATCAAAATCCTTTTGACCACTTAAATACACTCTTATTCTCGGGAAGTGGTCTGGACAGTAGTTTCTAAGCCATTCTAATCTGTGGAGAAACTCTAATGCCTTTCATGAGACTGCCAAATACCACAAGAAAGGGCTGGATTTTCCTCCAAGTTCTTCGGTGCCAGATGGATCAAATGATTCCATTTTCCAGGCAAATAAATCAGAAATATTGTAACTTCCTTTCAGATTTTGGGTTTCTCTTTTGCTGGAGATGTGACATATATTTTTTTAATTCTGTATTTACCATCTTCAAAGAGAATCTGCAAGGTTGGTACCTGACCAGTTATTTTTTCCATAAAAGTACGATGAAGTATCCAAAGTTATACTGGTTCAATTTCAAGGAAGCTGATGACTGCTTTCATGGACTTTGAAGATAACTAAGTATTTGTTCTTGTTGTATGAGAGTTTCCTAATGGCATGTTTTTAGTGAACCTATGCAAAATCCTTCCTTTATCGTGGTTCTGATTTGTTTGCTGGTTAAGTACCCAATTTTTGTGGCTGTAACAGTTTGCTCCTTACTGTTCATTCTGGTGCCTTTCCAGAGTAGTAGAAGGATCCTTTATCTTGTTTTTGCTCCACTCCTTTCCTCCTATGGTTCTATGGTTGAATATGATTTTAGATCTTGTCCACACTTCGTACTTCAGACAAGTTGTAACCAGCTCCCCAGCCTTGGAATTATTTTTGGAGTATCGACAAGCACAAAAACAGGGATTAGTGTTTGCAGTTTTTCAGAAAAATGTTCTGCCTGCTCATCTGAGGACGGGTAGAACTGTCCATGAAGGCTGCCAGGTTCTTCCATCATGATCACTGTTCTCAGTTCCTCCATACTGAGGAGAGCTGGAAGGACTAATGAGGAATGGGGTCTTGGCAACCGGGAAATCTGGGAGAAAGAATTGGATCTAGTCTAGGACATCTGGAGAGGTCTGAGTATGATTTCTAAGCAGTGAAACTGGAGTGAGGGGTGGGAGAGTAGGATGTGGTCAGGTCAGGGCTGGACTGGGGTGGCAGAAGAGAATGCTGAAGAGAGACCACTAGAATTAGGACTGGGGAAGAGACAACAAATATCAGGCTTGGGGGAGAAACAGGATTCCTGCAAACTCCTAAGATAACTCAGTCACTTTGTGGGAGATGATGTTACCTACAGGATATCTGACTGATTTGTTACAGAAGTTAAAAAAAAATGTGGTGTGAATGAAGGAATTGCAGGTAGGAGAAAAATACTGCATTGCCCAGGCTGTTACCTCCTGCCAGGGAAGTGGATTCTGTTTCTGCCACTGAATTGTGCTCCAGTGCATTGCAAGGCAAGTCACTTAATCTGCTTGGATCGTGAAATTTTGTTTTTGCAAGTGCCTATCTTGTGAAGAACGGGCTGAAAGTGTAAAAGGTGCATCTGAAATCAGTTTTCATCCTCAAAACATCCAAGTGCTCTGTGATGTAATGAATTTTGGAAAAGTAGTCCTAAAGTGTATGGAATTTTTTTACAAAAATAAAAGATTGCTTTTAAACGAAGTGCTTATTCTGGATTTAAGTATTCTACATGTAAAATGGGAGTGCTTCCGTTACTAAATGGATTTATTTTTAAGGTGATATTATTACATCATTGAATACTCTAATGATGCTTATTATAGAAAACTTCATTCTGTTCTATTACAAAAAGCTCAAAGGTTAGGACACACTAGTCCGTGCAGGTGCAAGTACTGGGCATTGAAACAGTGGGTGTCCGTGCTAAATTACAGAATTTAATGTAAACCTAATTAACATATCCAGACTTAACTGTCTGATCCTGTTAGGCCAGAATTATTAAGAGCCAGACATGTTGCACTTCTATGTGCTTTACTTTTCTAAAACGAAAAATACAGTGGTCAGCAGAGATCCTGCAGCATTGTCAGGGTATTGTCACAGAGGCAAAGTTTCAGCAACTTAACTAATTCAGAATCTTCACTAGTGATGGTGTGGTACCTTAGACATAAGGGCTCTGTGTATGTCTGTTGGTTTTATTGTGTTACTCATTCTGGCATCTGTAGACTGCACAGTTGAATGTCTGGAGAAGAGACCTTTCTGAGGAACAGCAGGAGTGTTGGGAATCAGATACCACCCAGCAAGCTCTTCTTCTGACTCGTACACATTTTACTGAAGGAATGTTTCATTTGGAAAAACACATCCTGTGAAGTGATCTTCTTTATAAAGATGGTTTTTTAAGCAATATTTATGTTGTTTCCACAGGCTTGTTGAAGAAAAGCTAGATTGTTCTTTTACAAAGTAGAAAACAGTTGATTTTTAAAAATCCAGATTCTTCACGTTTTTTAAATTTACTATGGCTTTTTTTTCTAGGCCTCAAAGAAACTGCTGAAGAAATGGTCAAAAACAGGTTGGAAGGAAAGGATAACCTGACTCCATGGCAAAAATATCTAGAGAAGAGGAAAGAAAAAAGAATTCTTAAGAAAAAGAGAAAGGTAATGTTTATACTGGCAGTTTGAGGGGGAGTTGTTTGTTTTCTTAATTTGTTGTTAATGTTTGTTTCAGATAAATGAAATAAATTGCTCAGCTGCCAGTGCTATTTTAAGGTTAGAATATGCAGTGGTCACTCATGTGGAAGTATTAAGAGTACTTCATCAAACCTACAGAACAAAAGGATATTCAGCATACTGCTGGCCATACATATGCTTACACAAAACATCTGTTATCTACTTGTGCTACTGTAAATAATAAGTAATAATAATAATTGGCTTTAATTTGCTTTTTTAATGCATTAGAAGTGGTCTTTTTGCTACCCTGTGCATATCAATTCAAAGTTGTTATGACAACGGTAATTGTAGTTTTGGAAATTTTGAGGCTAAAATAATACAGACTTGTTTCCCAAAGCTGTAATGGCAGAGAATTAATAGCTACAAAGAACTATTCAAAGTTCAAATTGCAAGAGGAAAAAAGAAAAAGATGTAGCACGCAGAATCTAGGTTCTCTGAAGTCTTAAATTACTCTCAGTATAACTCACATTGCTGAATTACACTCCTAAGAGTAAACTCTACACCTTGAGTTACTCTGGGTATGTCTGATAGTTTTAACTGGCACTTGAAGAGTAACTTCTTTAAGCTGATGAGTGCTCAGAATGGAGTCAGTAGCACTGTTTGGTAGCCGAGCAACTTTGTCTAGCATTACGTTCTTGTTCAGTTTGATAAATTAAATCAAGGAGCAAGGTGTATGACACTCTACTACCAGTAAGAAAATTTGTTCTTTTAAGTCCAAACTCCAGCTTTTTGATATTTGATATCACCACAAAATGAACTTTCTTACTCAAGTTTGTCCCCAAGCAGAGCTTTTGTGGAACATAAAGTAAGGACATAACAGTGTTGATCCTGTAATTTGTTGGAATGGTTGTCTGATGCATCACAGTTCGGGGATGTGCCTAATAAAAATGTGTGAAAGAGGATTGAAAGAGGATTGAAATTGTTGATTTGTCTTTACTATCAATTTTTAGTGTACTCTGGTGTTATGATGTTCCACACGCAGTATTTCAGTTTTCATCTTCATAGCTACTCACAGAACATCTCATTCCAGTAAAACTTAAGCAGTAGTTATATGTTGATTGAAATAACGTTTGTGCTTTGTTACAGGCTACTGCTGAGAGAGAAGACAGTGAAGATGAACTTCCACCTGATGTTGATCTCAATGACCCGTATTTTGCTGAAGAATTCAAGAAAACAGGTTAGTCAAGACAGGCAACTTCTAGAGTTAATCTGCCCTTTTGTTAAATACTGAATTTTCAAAACAAAGTCAGGCTGGACTAAACACAGAGATAGAATGTTCAGAATTAAATGAAGTAAGTGTCATTTGCCTCAAACTGCTGTTCCTGTAAAATTGTGCCTATTGTAATACATGGAGTGGTAGGGAATATTGACTTGGCTTTCACCAGAGACCATTAGTTATCCAGTTTCTGGGGATGGCTGTTAAAAACAAGCTGCTCCCCTAAGTATTCCAGAGAAAAGAACTCCATTGCTTTTGAAGTCTTTTTCTTTTTATATAGGAAGAGCCAGATATACATGGGTCCCTTTGAAGCTTGGGTCAAGTACAACAACGTCAAATGTTTTTGCATCATAAACAAAGTTGTCTTTCAGAAGAAATCACTTTTCTCTTAGTCTGATACACGTTTTTACTGGTGTACTCTTGGCTGCTTAGAAACCCGAATAGTGAAATGTAATATTTTTAAAAATAACTTGCCCAGTTTAGATTTTTAAGATACTTTTTTTACAAGCTTTTTATTCTGATGTTTAAATTAGCTTTTGCCATGGTAACAGCAAATTTATTTTGAGTGTAATTTTGCTGAGCAAAATCAATAAAGGTAAGTTTCTGATGTTGCATACTTTTGGGAGCCAGATCCTAAGGGTGGCTCATACTAGTGTATATTAAAAGAAGAAAAATGACAAAGAAACAAAAGAAGAAAACGAACATAAAGAATATAGCAACAGATTTACTAATATTGCCAGTCTGTTGTTTGGTTCAGGTTTTTTTGAGCATAGCAATGCAGATCCAAGTTCCATTTAAAAAGGGTAAGTTACTTTTAATTTGCTGTTTGCCAGCACAGGCTTCTGTCCTGATTGTCAAAATCTATCTTAGGATAAAATAAATAACTAAACCCCAAAATCTGGATGATTTTGTGCTAAATAATCTGAAATACAGAAGAGTAGACTGAGTCTTGTCCATGTTTTAGAAAAAACCACCACAGTCCACTGTGTCCCTCAGTGCTGTTTTCTGCCATGCTAGGGTGTCTTGTGTATGGGTCGAAGTAACTCATTGTAAAGATAACCATTCCTTCCATCAAGTTGTTTAATTTTTCTTTAATAGCAAGATTACCTAGGTGCTCTCATATGATGTGGGATGTTCTCTGTGAAATCTCTGAACAATATGTTTTCTGCTGCGTTATGTGAGGAGTTCTTTGTGTCCTAGAGGAGACTGAGCTTATCTGCACATCTTTAAACCTTGTCCATAACATGGAGAATAGACTTTAATGTTTGTGGAGTCTTTGAAGACAGTAAAACACACATAAAGGTTAAGAAAGTGAAGCTTTTGTCTTCAAGATTACTGATAATTACTGAGATAGAGGAGAAAACCAGAATGTGGTTAGCCCTGGAGAAGCTCTAAAGGGACAGTACAGTGGCTGGCTGTGAGCCAGTTTACATTTTAATCGTAATTACACAGCACAACTTTGGCTTTCACCAAGTTTACCCAGAACAGCCTCTGTCTCATAGTTGGAGTTGCTTTTAAGCACAATTTATCCGGTGAGGGAAAATGGGTTACAGTCATCTTTGAACTTGGCTATAATTCTGCCAACTTTGTATTTAGGGTACAGGCAACTGGAATGACCATCATTTTTCACAAGCCTTCCACAATTCCCCTGAAAGATTGAAATTTCACCCTTAAATTGACTGTCAGGTTATTTTAGATTATGCTGAAAAAGCATATGACAGGGTTTATTTGCAGACTCATGTGGAGCAGTGCAGAAACTGAGGATGCAGTAGTGCTGGATTCCCTTGTTGGCTGTAGCGTGCATGGGTCTTGTGCAGCTTGGTTTCTGTCAAGCTGAGGCAAATGAAGGGAAGCAGGAGTGTAAGGAGCTGTTAGACCAAGGGCCTAAAAACTCTTGAGTGCTGTGAAAGGAAAACTGGAAATTATGGGAAGTCTTCCAAAGTATATGTTCCTCAAGTATGTCTTTTTTCCTGATAACTGTAAAGCAGGCAGTGATTCTTACAGTGTGAGTGCTTCATCTTGGGAGAGGCAAGGTAGGACAAATTCTTTGTGCCTGCTGTGCCCAAAAGTTGTCTGTGTGGGGTTCATGGTAGTACTTGCTTTACACAGTTTTCATATGACTTAATAATAGTACCACGGGCTAAAATGTCAGATGCTGCAGATACATGAACCTTGATGATGCATTTTAGAAGCTTGACTCTAGTTTCATATTGTCGAGAAAGAAATAATTTGTCACTTTCATTTTACACTGATGCCTATACTGTTTCAAAAAGCCTTGTAAAACTTGGGTTTGCCTTGGCCAGTTTCACTGTTACTGCATCAGCTTCTGTGGGGTCTTAGAAAAGGGAGACAGAATGACTCTTGTAGCCTGAACTGTGGAAAAATTAATAGCTGAATAGTGTAATTGCTTATTAACATGAGAGCAAGGTCCTGCTTTTGGAGATCACTGAACAGTTTCAGAACACATTAGACTATTAAACATAGTTTCTGTTGAGCCTTTGAGGAATTCTTCACACATTATTGAACTCCTATTAGTTCCAAACCATTAGATGCCTTCTCATGATGTAATTTATGATGTATGTAGGAATTGATGGCTTTTTAAAGCCGGAAGGGAGCAGTATGAGTGCAAGGACATAACAACAAAATCAGAGTATAGAATCTGTACTTGGAAGATAAAGTAGATGAAATGATTCATTTACTGTCTGTCTTTGCAAGGCTTTTGAGACTGACTCACGTTTCTGACTAAGGCAGATAAGAGGTCTTGTGAGAGGAGTTTTTGATTTGGGGTCAGTTTCTGTCTCTGAAGTCTCAAAGTTAGGATTAGCTTTTACCGTCAGCGCTGGAAAGTTGTTGATGCGCAAAATTCATGTTGCAAACAAAATTCTTGAGCTGAGAAAGAGTCAAATGGCAGCTTGAACGGGGATTACAGCAGGAACTGGACACTTTTTATACTGGCTGGTGGCAGCTACCAATTAGTTCTGCATAGTACTGAAGTATCTGCTGCTGTAAGTGGGACAAATCTGATTAAAAGATGACAGTGGGGATGAGGTGCTAGGAAAAGTCTGAGGGTTTGCAGTTTGCCAAAAGTGTTTAATCAGTGTGTGGAGCTTCCAGAAATGTATGTGGGAAGAGGGACTGTGGCAGGAGTATGTTAAAAATACAGAAAATGATGGAAATCTCTGAATTTTCAAACAGAACCATTTTCAGTATGATACAAATTTTTGAGTCCCAAGGGTGATTTTAGGTCCCAAGGTGATTTTTGAGTCCCAAGCTGGTTTTATTAGCTGCATAGTGTCAAAGTAAGAAAATAAATGTTTAATTAATTTATTTATTTTCATGGAGAAGAGCTCAGTTTGGTACTTGTTCCTGGTTCAGCCCCATCTACAGCCACAGGAAACTCTGAACGCATAAGGATCACTTCTGTGATTCCCCATAGAATGAATGATGAAGGAAGATGACTTGAATGACTTTCCTTTGGGAAATGGGTGAAAGAAAAGAAATTTACTGATCTAGCTTCTCATATAATTGTCTCCAGTTGTATCTCTGTGCTCCTTTTCTGTAGTTTAGCCACTTCTGAAAGAAAAGATTTCATAGTTGTTGCAGTCTTACAGAAGACATTTATTTTTGCCTTCTACACATTAACTTAAATTGTGTAGTTTAGGTAACAATATTATATCTGAATCTGATTTTCCTGCACATTTTCTGGCACTACTAAATCAACAGTTTCGTTTTGGAGCTGACGACATTGTGCATTTGGATAGTTTATTTTTTGGTGGTGGTGGTTTGTTTCTTCTGGAAATCCATTTCCAGTTTGGAATCCATGTAGAAGTAGTCAAGGGAATACTCAAGGCAGAAAAAACCTTCCTCAAGAAATATGTCCTGCTCCAGAGTATCCTTAGTGATACAACTTGACATGTGTCTGGCATGTCTGTATTTCTACTCTGAGTACAAACCTGTCTTGACAAAATAAAGCCAAATAGCTTCCTTAAGAGTACCCCCAGTGGACTGCAGTAAATTGCCTGGGAATGTCATTCCGAGCTCAAAGGTCAGAGTGTGTGGTTCAGGTCAGGAAACCTGCTTTTCCTGCTTCTTCTTGATCAAGATCTACAGGCATTCCAAAGAGAATAATTTTGTAGGATTTATAAACAGGTCTGTTTTCATTAGAAGTTATGTTTGACTAATGTCTTATGCTGTTACTGTTCATTATGTCTGTCTAATCAGCACTCTGTATCTAAATGCTAAGGGAGTAGGGGAGCTTCCTCAGAACTGTGTTCAGTCTGAGCAGAGTCAATCATATTTTAACTTCCACTATAAAAAACCCTGGGAGTGGTGTGATGTTGTGTATCACTAGTGTGATACTTCTCTCTACTGCTCTATGAAAAATACAGTACAACCACGTTTTTGACTTGTTTGTGCCATTTCAATGTTGCTGCCTCCTTAAACTGAAAAACTATTCAGTGGATTTTTATTGCTTTAAGTCTTCTTGGTTTTTCCTAACTTTGCAGCCTTTTCCCACATCTGACATTTAAATACTGACTGCAAGAAAATGAGATGTACTTAGAAATTCTAGCTATAGGTAAATTATGCCCTCATGCCTAAGCTTGGATAAATGTGTTCATGCCCTGTATTTGTACTTAGGTTTAAAGAAGAAGCCAGAATCAGTAGAAAGTGCCTCAGAAGATGAAGATGAAGTTGAAAAACAGAAGGTAGAGTGCTGTAAAATGTTGCATTGCATGAATTCTGCAAGTATTTGGTATGTGTTTGTGAGTGGAACTGCAGAATTTCATAGGATCCCAGTAGAATAAAACTATACAATTTTAATAGTGAGAGCTTTTGGAACTAGAACTACCAAGAAGAGGTTTGTGTGTTGGGCAGCGCCAAGTTTTTATTTTTTTAACATCAGTATTGTATGAAACATTTGTGAGTTCAAACCTTGTCCTGTATATTTTTGTCCTTGAAGATTGAGTTGTGATTTTGTGTTTTCATTTTTTCTCAGAACAAGTTACCTGGATTTAAGTAATTACTTTAGTTATGTTAGTTTTTATTTCACTATATGAATATCAGTATTGAATTGTATCCATTAGTTATTTCTAAACTGTGGTGTACAATTTTCAGATGAGATTATTACTGTGTTTGAAAATTGAATGTGGGTATTTGCATTTATTTTATATCAAATAAGAATGAAATCAACTAGTATTAATACTACACCTCAAAATGTTAAAAGGATGTTGTTATGGATGAAATAATACTGCCCTGATGACCCTATTTCAACTCATTTATGTAAATGTAGACTCATACAGGCTTTATTAATGAGATACTGAATTTTGTCCTAGAAAAATTTCATTGTGTACGTGGACTTCCTTATTTTGTGACAGGCTGAAATGGCCCTGCTGATGATGGATGATGAGGATGACACTAGAAAACATTTTAATTATAAAAAGATTGTAGAACAACAGAATTTGAGCAAGAAGAAAAAGAAACTTCTTATGAAAAAGAAAGAATTACTGGAAGATGACTTTCAGGTAATTGTGTACTCCTTGATTTTGTGACTGGAGCAGTTCCAGGAATCTTAAAAGCTGTGACTTCTGAAGCATTTTATTGGACTTAAAAGCTTTGCTGTCATGGAAAAAGTTTACCTAAAATAAGTAAGTAAATAAATAAATAAATAAATAAATGCTTCTTTTCTCCCTTCAGGTAAATGTTGCTGATACAAGATTCCAAGCCATGTTTACTTCTCCCCTGTTTAATTTGGATCCTTCAGATCCAAATTTCAAGAAGACAAAAGCAGTAGAAAAGATCCTGGAAGAGAAAGCTCGCCGAAGAGAAGAAAAGGAGCAAGATCTTAAGGAGGCAAACAAGGGCCTGGAGCACAAGATGGCAAAGAAAGGAGAGGTTGCTAAGAAAGCCATAGATCCTGCCCTATCGATGCTAATAAAGTCTGTCAAAAATAAAACTGAAGAGTTTCAGGCAAGGAAAAAGCAGAAATTCAAATAACTGAACTTTGTTTTTCCTTGGACTTTACTTTAGTCTCAGCCCTTCTGACTGGAGACATCTGTTAAAGTTACTGCAGCCTGCTCTGATTCCTGTCCACCTGAAATGTCCTGAAAAGTCATTTAACTATGTTGGCAAATTTTGAAGTGTTCAGAGTAATAATCACTCTTTTCTTCCCCCACAACAAATACTGTTTTGCACATATGTGAGGAAATGATGGCTTTTGGGGTGGTTTGTTTTGTATCATGTCATCTCTTAAAAATAATAGAAGTGCTGAAGATGGCTACAAAAATCATAATTATGGGTTTATTTATAAATAATAAAAACAGTTCTGCAGAGGTTTATTGCTGAGACTAAGTGGTCTTAAAAGTTTTTAATTCCACAGAAGTCTGTAAAACATACCTGTCTTGATAAAGAAGGTAATGATATAACTACAAATTGAAGAAATTTTATATAAAAGTCTTTTGTAGATTTTAAAAGATTGCATATGCTTTATTAATTTCTTCTTTAAATATATGAAGGTAGTAGAAGTAATTAATGGAAATATTGCCGTTTAGAAGTGTTTCATTAACATTCTTTGGAAATAAATAGTTTAAATTGGCCCAAAAGAATTTTGCGTACTAGCTGTGTTTTTTCTTTCATGCCTAAATGAAATGACATAAAAATTAAACTTTTTGCTATTGTTATTACATTTCCATGAATATGATACTTATACAAAGTCTTCCAACATTGCAAGAGATTAAAAAAAAAAANTGTTCAGAAGTGTTTCATTAACATACTTTGGAAATAAATAGTTTAAATTGGCCCAAAAGAATTTTGCGTACTAGCTGTGTTTTTTCTTTCATGCCTAAATGAAATGACATAAAAATTAAACTTTTTGCTATTGTTATTACATTTCCATGAATATGATACTTATACAAAGTCTTCCAACATTGCAAGAGATTAAAAAAAAAAAAAAAAGGCAGGGGGAAAGGAAAAAATGAAAGGCAGATCTAGATGATACAATTTTAGAAACCCTGTTGTTTGGTCATGTTAGCGTTGGTGATGAAGGTATCAAAGGTGCAGGGAGAATACAGTAAGTAGAAAATGATCACTCTTCCCTGGAGTGTGGCCATTAATTTGTCCTAAGGTTTGGTGTGGGTTGGGGTGTTGGGATTTTTTTAAAGGTTTGCTGCATCAGCTCTAATGGAGATACAACATTGCTTTACCAGAAAGACTGAAACTTTAGAAACAAGGAGCTGAAAGATAATCTTCCATTTTAAAGACATAATTTTTAATTTCTAAGATGTTCTACTAATTTAAACAAAGACTTCTATGAAAACAGAGGTTAAAACTATAGATAATCAAAGCTAGTGTTTATATCAAGTAAATATATCTCAGTATGTAAAGGAAATCAGAGAGCTGGATTACCACATGGGAGGCTGTGGAGTGGCCAAAGGTATTAAGGAATGTAACATGCAAATACAGGTGGAGATGGATTTTACAAGAGTGCTTTGCAATGATGTCCCTGTGGAATATTTGCAGACCTCGAACGTTTTCAATGTAATTACTCTTCATAAGCATTTGAACATCTTCAGAGTTACTTTGTTTTAATACTGGGTCCATAGAGAGTCTCCTGTAACTTTGTTTAGTCATTTGTACAGAAAACAATTTGTTGGGAAATGAAAGGCAACAGCAAACTGCACTGTCTCTTGAATCCTCTAACCCTGCCGAGTTCTACCAAACACTTCTGTGTTATCAGTGCTTTTCTTTTCAGCTTGGTGCTTTTATAACTTCACTGGAAATTGATGTGGAATCAGTGGATCTCTGCTCCTCCAGAATGCCCAGATATGCTGAGTGACTCACTGGTACAAAACTCTGCAAGAGAACTTCTGTACTCCTGCAATGCCGCTCTCCTTGAGACTTTGCTGAAGGAGTCATTTGAAAAATCTGGTTATAAAATTAAAAAGTCACAAATTGTCAGGACTTCTAATTGAAATTACATGGTAGAAATGATGTTGTGTCTTCACATGTATGTATGCTGGCTACTTTCTCCTGTTAGGAAGCCTGGCCTCTACTTGGATGTCACAGTAAGACAAAATGCATGGAACGATGAAGGCAGACTTCACAGTGATTTTAATTATTGGTTGAAATAATTATTTTGTTGTATGATAACATGTATTGGGTATCCTGTAAATGCTTCATTTATGATCATTTTATGTAATCAGATGTTTTTGTTGTTGGTTTTGTTCTCAAGTTACCGAGTGCTGAGGGGACATCTTAGTTGGGAAGAACTGGAGAACTTCAGGATCTGTCCTAGCATGCATCTTAGATGGGAATTCTTTTGTTTGTTTATATAATGATTAGCTCTAAAACCTCTTTTCCTTTTTCCCTTAAAAAAAAAGTTTTAATTACTAATTAGTAATTATTCCAATCCCATCATCTGATCTCCATGATTCCAGATCAATGTGAGCAAAATCTGACATGCTTTCTGTGTCTCCAGCAGAAACATATCTTGAAAGTCTGGTAAGAATCTAGAATTCCCTGCAATCCATATCCCTTGGTGTAAACAAAACAAATTATGGTTTTGACCATCTCATTCTTTTAAACATGAAAATTGGATCTAGTAGTTCCAACCTCTGAACTTTAAAATATGATTTTACTTTTGACTTTCACTAGATGTCATGTAACCAGCAAAAGTGAAGGCAGTGAAGTAAAATAACACATTAAAAATTGGGACTGTTAAAACTGAGACAAATAATTTTTCTAGCAACTTACAGAGGTCTATTATAAAGTAATTTGTCTCCAAGTTGGCAGACAGCAGAGCTCATGTTGAATGTAAGCCAGGCCTTTAAAGCTCTAATATTACAAGTGGAAATCACAAGAGGGTTTGATTTATTTAAAAACTGAGGAAGAACAGACAACAAGAGATGAAGAGCCATGTATGTTTTCAATCATTCCTTCCGTCTAAAAATTAAATGTATTATTTCCAATTAATAGCAAGTTGGCTTTTTGTTCTTTTCATATTTTGGTAGTATCCAAAAATAACAGTAAGTTGTGCCATTGCATACTTTTTTAGCAAACAAAGCAAATAACCAAAATACTGTGAGTTTTCTAAATAAGGTCTTAGAAACTTAGGTTATATATGATCTATATTTAAAAGTACTAGAGTAATTAGTTTGCTTTGCATTTGTCTTAAATCATGTTAAATGCCTTAGTCAGGTTTTGTAGCTGTGATAGGAAAAACAACACTGTTACTTCTGATGGCACAGTAATTTTCATTAATTCCTAGAACACTTTAAAGAACTGTAACGTTCTTAATGTAAAAATGGACCTTTTCATGTAGAGGACTGTGTTACTGCATTCCTGTAAGAAGCAAGACAAAGTGGCAGAAAGGTCTATTCTGAAGTTTTCTGGCTTTAACATACAGCATTATAAATGGGAGTGTTTTTGTCTCCATTCTGGATCCAGTCTAGATGAATGTCACCTAAGGTCATTACTACTTTCTGTCCCTCTCATCACTAATATATGAGTAATCCCTGCTCAGGACTGTTCCAGCTCTATATCTCAGCTGTTTCACTGTTCACGGTTGAGTTTTAAACAACATTGCCTGTAGCCTCCAATGAGCCCACTGGCAAACCGTGCTCCTCTCCCATCCTCATAGAGACCCAATCTGATCGCTGGTTGCCACATTTTCATGGGCAAATACTCCTGGACTGCGTCCCATGAGCTCTTTGGCACTGCACAAATCCCTTGGCTTTGCATTGAAATCATGCCCAGTGCACTTAAACCTTTCTCCTTTTGTATTTCCGGGACAAGGAAGGAGGGAAAGGACAACTGAGGCAGATGGGGTGTGTAGTGACTTCTGACTGGGATCAAAGATGGGCATTGTAAGTGTGAACAGAAAAACTGCCCAGTGCAGTCAGCAACGTGTGTGGCTGAACTGCTGCTCAAAGGGGCTGGCAGATTGTCCATGAAAAATGCAAATAAACAGAAGTGGTTACCAAGAGGACTGTGAATAGCAAAGGGACTGGTTTAGGGTGGCTGTGATTGCCACAGGTGATTAAGGTTGAAATCAGTTCTGTGGAATGCAAAACCCTCAAGCAGAAGCCCTGTCTGCTCAAGCTGGAATGGTTGATATAGGGCTGTATTTCTATGTGCTTGCCTTTTTTTTCCTCCCCTTTTCCTCATGGCCACTTCCCAGATAAATCCTTCATTAAAGCATTAAAGTTGTCTTGAATTGACTGTTTAAGAGTGTCCTCACCTGGGCTAAAAGGGATAGAAAATGGATGTGAGTCTTCTCCTCTTCTCCTGCCCTTTCCCAGCATCTTTGTCCTTAACAGGTGCCCTCAAGCCTCATTGCCCTGTCTGCTTTTCCCCTTAAGTTAATGCCTGGGTGCTCAAAAAGGGAGTAGATCCATGAGCTGGCCCAAGAATGGATGCCTTCGGCTTTGGAGGACGTAGGGACAGGCTGGTCCTTTTCCTTAGCAGAAGTAATGACTGAGCAGCATCAGCAGGGAGAGAGCCTGACAAGATGTGCAGTGATGGGCAATGCCTCTGGTGCTGGCCAAGAGTTTATGCATGTCCTTGCAGTTGAAGGGGGGAAAGAAGGTCTGGAATTCCTGAACCAAGCAGAAGTTAGACTTTTTTTTTTCACATATTTCTCGTTCGGTGAATTTTAGAGCTCCCTATCAGGAAACTAAATACAAGTGCCTAGGAACCAGAGGTTCCTAGGTCAGAGTGAAAATCAAGCACAGTTCACGTGAAATCAGCTCTGGCATTTGTTGCAGTTACCTAAACAGATCCTTTTCTTTAAACTCTAATCTGACATGAAAATAACATGTTAAGGGAAGCTGTGTCCGTGGAGACACAATAAAGAGGCTCTTACACCTGCCAGGTTCAGCAGAAAGGAGGATATGACGTCGATTTATTGACCTTATCTTATTCTTATACACATTCCAATTCCACAAGGGATTGGAGAGCATGTCACTTCCTTCTCCATCTCACTGGAGAAGAAAGATGCTCATCAAAGTGGTCATATCACAAAAGGAATGAAAAACAGAAGATACCGTTAAGTAAACATCGGCTACTATTTACATAAAACTAGGAGAAAAAATCTGACTCCAAGGTTAAAAACAGAAGGCTTACAGAAAACAAGGCGACAGGAAGCAGTCTTCATTATTCTATATTTTGGTGTCCAAGTGCTCAGCTTTGCCAAATGACTGTTTTGTTAGCAGGGTATTAATTTTCATTTATTTTAATGAAACAAAAGCCACAACCTTTATGCTCCACAGAAGCTCATCTGTCTCATGGATGGTCCATCACCTCAGTCCAGAAGAGGAGACTGGGCACTTCAGTGAACATCCCAAGTGTGAGCAGGGAACAATTCTGTGCTCTGTATGCCCTCTGTGGAGGAGTAGAAATGCTTCACAGGGTGGTGGCCCTACACCTACGTGCAACACTCGAGTAGTAAAATCAAAACAGGTATAGCAGACCACACTTAAAAGGAATATAAATCTATCACTTAAGTTACCTGCTTTCCTTAAGAGGCCCAAAATTCACCTTTGATAGCAAAGCAAATTGCCTTGGTAAACAAAGATGATTTTGTCACAGAATAACTGCCTTGTTTTTCTGTGAGTTACATTTTTTGAAAGACAGAAGGTACAAAATACAGAAAAAGGATAACAGTAACGAATTTAGTTGTGTATTAAGATGTAGTTTCAAAATGCAAATTCTGTCCTAAGATAAACCTGCACTGATGTTTGTACTGATCTCAACTTCACCAAAATGTGAATTTGCTGATAGAGCTCATGAGCTTGTCTGAGGGAAGAGAATGGATATTTTTTTTCTTCATTTTGTATCTTAAAGATCAGAACTTGTCCAGTAAGAGAATTATTCTAATAATTATTCTTAAATTATAGTGAACTTAGGAATCCTGAAGTCTCTCTGTTGCAATGGGATCAGTATCACAGAATTTGAAGAGCAGGATGCTGTGAAGACTGCCCTACTGAAATTGTATCATACCCTGAGTATGATGCAATAAACCAACTCAGCTTTGGACTAAATCATTAGCCATGGAGAGCTGCAGAGAGCAACCACGCAGGTCAAAATCTGTAACAATAATGAGATGATCTAACCTGTGGAGAAAGCCTGGTTCAGGAGTTACTTAGTCACCAACTTGACCCATTTTGCCAAAATATGTATTTTTAAATTGTCATATTTAAACCTTCACCATACTTTGTGGGCATGAAGAAAAGTGTTCTCTGATTCTGAAAACCACTTTTCTGCGAGTCTTGGCTTCCTGATTTCCTGTAGCTGTCACAGGGAGATGACTGTCCTACCTACTGCAGTGGCCAGTATGTACCCAGTACGCATTTACCTCACTCTTCAAGGAATAAAGACAAAGCCTTGCAGGGATTTACTACTTGTGGTTATTTTGGCAACAAGTGATGACTGCATTTTTGAAGTTGCATTTCTCAAAAGTCCCGTGTCTTATGATTTGGCCCCCCTGAAAAGCTGGCTGACAGATCGCAATCACACCGAGTTAGAGCTTTCTGAGCTGCAATGGAATGAGCGCTGGAAATAATCGCGTGTGGGTGTTGAGCAGCCGGGAGTATGTGGAATGCTAAATAGACAGGTCCAGGATGCTAGAGTATTTTCCTCATCTGAAGTAGCTCATTATCTGGAAAAAACATTATTTTACTGGCTGGAAGTCAAAGAAGGGGCCTCTTCATATGGAGAGGAAGCAACAAGCATGCCTGGAGAAGACTGCAGGCTTATTTATGCTACCTGCAAAGACCAGCCGGTCCTTCAGGGGGACTGATGATGTGGTGTTTGAGTGGATTGATTCCAGCCTTCAGTTGCTATTCTCCTCTTGAGATAATCATCCAGATAACAGTTCCTGTTTGTATTTATTGGGGCATTTGGCTTCTTTTTCTGTTGACTGTAGATGTGTGTTGCAAAGTTCCTAACTGAAGATGGAATGGTTGATACAGGGCTGTATTTCTATGTGCTTGCCTTTTTTTTGTTTCTCTTTTCCTCACAGCCACTTCCCAGACAAATCCTTCATTAAAGCATTAAAGTTGTCTTGAATTGTTTAAGGGTGTTCTCTCACCTAGGCTAAAAGGGATAGAAAATGGATGTGAGTCTTCTACTCTCCTACTGCCCTTTCCCAGCATCTTAGTCCGTAACAGGTGTCCGAAAGCACTGAAACCTCCCAAACCAAAGGTTCTCAGGTATTTCTTGCCTGGAACATCTTTTGTAAAATCTCACTGAAGTCTAAGGACTTCAATAGCCACTTTTACTCAGAATAAGTTAAAAGAGCAGATAAGCTCTTTATCATATTAGGAAGTAAAACCACTAGAGTGTACTTCAAAAGATAAAGTGCAAGATGAAATCTAAAATAATCAACAAAAAACAGAACAAAAACCCCACAGGCTTTAAAACACAGCTGGAATCTTTGTAAAAGGAATAAAGAAAACCTTTCACATCAAACCTGGATGCTGAGGAATGATTTACAGAATGAGAACACCTTTTTATTGGAGTAGCAACACAAATCTACGGAAGATTAAGGACCAGAAAATAGGAAAAGAACCCCAAGAAATATTTGGCCAGTTTGAAAACTGTCACCAGCACTGGAGGACAAGTTAAGTAAAGGCATCAAAAAACAAGTGAAAACAGACATTTGGATTTGAAACCCAGTTCTGGAAAATGGTATAGGACCAAACACTGACAAGGCTTTAGCTTCCCCCCTAAAGAATTAAGGGCTCCGTGATACTGTCTATCCATCAGTGTGACAGCTCTACCTTTGGAATTTGAACCTATTGCCAACTTCAAGGAGATTTGACAGGCAGGTCAAGTCAAAATATGTGTAGCTGAGAGCCAGACACATGTTGTGCTGCCTCTTTCTTAGCCACACACGGAACAGCTGGACAGACAAAAGGAAAATGAGAGGCAGGAGGTGCATAGGACCTTACACAGGACAGAGAGGTCAATGCACGAGGTCAAATCAAAGCTGCCTTGGTAGTGGCCAATAATGGGCATCGAAGAAGGGCTGCAGCCGGAAGGCAAGTGCCTTGCAACAATTCCACAACACCTTCCTTTTCCCTCAAATCAGTCTGTCCTAGCTCAAATGTACCTATTGCCATCTGAGAAGGAAAAAAAGTACTTTGAGGAATCTCCTTGGTTCACTTCAGCACTGTCAAGAATAACAAAGGTTTAAAAAAAAACAACCAACCAAAAAAATATGGCAGCAAAGCAACTCGCAACTGGGATTTGGATCTCAGGTTAAAATCTGTGAAAGAAGGCCAAAGATTTTCTGAGGGTTTGTGGACTGCATGTTATTTCCTTGTAGTTTTGTCCAACAGAATAGGAAGCACCTGGTAATGTGGAAGACAAAAGCTGCTCTCCAAAAGCCACATAGTTTTGTGTGCCAAAAACTTGTGTTGAAAAAGACTTGCATTTGTTCCTGACATATTTTGCATTGTTAAAAGAATGTAAGGCTGGTCTTTGAAAAAAAAAGTCAGTAACACAAAAGTGGAAGCATATTTTTATTGGGAAAAAAGCCATAGAAGCGATTTCTGTGACTATTAGCCAGGCCAGGAAGGAGCCTCCTGAATTCCTGGGGGAGATCCTGTGTAGGACTATTAGGATGTGGTGGAGATGGAATAAAATCTGGGGGTGAAAAAGTTAGTTTCCAGATGTCCCTATCCACAGCAGGGGGGTTTGTTCTTTAAGGCCCTGTCCAACCCCAACCATTCTATGGTTGGTTCTATGCTTTTTTTTTGGTTCTCACCAGTTGAGTGCAAGTTCCTGTTAATGTCTAATACACAATATAACCTACGTTCACCACAACCATGAAAGCAAATGGCGCTTCTCTTGATGGCAAGAAGTGTAAGCAATCTGTTACTAGTTACTCTTTGCTACGAAATGTATTTTGGCTAGTGAATGAAATTGGTGTTAGAGGAAGTCCTGTAGTAAGTGCTGCAGAAACATAATTTGTCAGAATTCCCTTTAAAAACTTAAGTTTGGCGGGCGAGCTCCTGCCGGCTGCCGGCGGGGACCGAAGGGCGCTGCCGCGTCCACCTGAGGGCCCTGAGGGCAGCGCCGTAACGCGGCCGCGCGGACTCTCCGGGTGACGTCACGGGCCAGGCGGCGGGAGGAGGCGGCGTCCCGGGGCCCCTCGGGCTGCCCCGATCAGGTCGCGCTGTAACACCTCAGCCCGCTTGGGAACAAACTGGGCCTCCTGAAAAGAAACCTCACCTGCTGCTGAGACATAGACATCGGAGTGCCGGCCCTGTCCGCCCTGCGCTCCGCTCGCTCCACGGCCGCTCCCTGAGGGGCTTCGGGCCCTGCAGGGTCCCCCGGGCGGGAGGGGGCTGCGAGCAGCTGAGCGGCCCCGGCTGCCTCGGCGTGACCCTCGCGTGTTTGTCTTTCTCCCAGAGCCTGCTTAGGATTCAAAGTTACTTATGCAGTGCAGTCAGTGCTTTGGGCACCTTCCACGAGACCAGGTTGCTCAGAGCTCCATTCAGCCTGGCCTTGAATGCTTCCAGGGAAGGGGAATCCACAACTTCTCTGGGCAACCTATGCCAGCGCCTCACCACCCTCACAGCTAGAAACTTCCTCCTAATATCTAATCTGAACCTACACTCTTGTTTGAAGCCGTTCCTCCTGGTCCTGTTACTCCATGCTCTAGTGAATAGTCCCTCTCCATCTTTCTTGCAGGCTCCCTTCAGGTACTGGGAGGCCACAGTTAGGTCACCCCTGAGCCTTCTCCAGGCTGAACAACCCCAATTCTCTCAGCCTCTCCTCAAGGAAAGCTGCTCCATCCCTCTGATCATCTTGGTGGCTTCCTCCGGACTCACTCTAACATCTCCATGCCCTTCCTGCACTGCAGACTCCAGACCTGGACACAGCACTGCAGGTGGGGTCACACTTGGGTGGGGCAGTGGGGCAGAATCCCCTCCCTCACCTGCTGCCCACAGGGCTTTGGATGGAGCCCAGAAGTGATTGGTTTCTGGGCTGCCAGGGCACATTGCCACATCATGCCCAGCCTCTCATCCACCAGCACCCCCAAGTCCTTAAATTTTGTTCATGTTCTTCAGGAGTCACACTACTGTATATTCCTCCACTGTTTCTGTAGCTTTACGGATGTAGGACAGGGAACTGTGTAACGAGGAGGATCAAGATCAGGACTGATGAAAGTGTAACAGCCAGGAAGGAGAACTGATAAATACTAGGAGAAGCTTGAAAGTGAAAGGATGGGTTGTCCTAGGATATAATATAAGATGTGCCCAAAAGTATGTATTCTATCACCATCTTCATAAGCTGTTAAAACTGTGTTAAAACAGTGCTCCCCCATCTCCTTCATGACTCATCCCCGATAAACTCATGCGGATATCTTCTGTTAATGGGCCAGCTGTTGACACAAGGTGGGGCAGAGTTCTTTATCTCTGCTATGACTCATCCTCTCTCCAGGGGGGAAATCTTCTGTTCATGGGCCATCGAGTCTCACCGAATGACTGATAAAATTACATCATCCCATTGTGAGATGCTCCACCCAGGGGGAAGGAGCCAAGCATTCCATCCTGGATATAAGCTGAGGTTTGGAACAGCACAAGCAGCCTTTTCCACTGGATTTCCAGAGGAAGACCAGACCCTTCTACAGAATCACTGCTTCAACAGAACCATCACTCCAGGAGGACTGCAGCCACCATTTAATTGGACTGCTACCACCACCCTGACCATCAGGGGGTCAGGTTGTATTCTGACCCTGTCAGTGGGCTGTTTTTTTTGTACTATTACATTTATTTTATTTTTCCTATTAAATTGTATTTCTGACTTGAAGTCTCTCACTAGTTTGCCCTCAAACTAGTACATGGGTCCAGTGTGACCTTATGAAGTGGAAGCAGCAGTTTCTTAAATGAAATATAAATGGACATGAAGAATATTTTCAGATGGAAGTGGTTTGACCAAATTGACTTGATGTGGAGGAAGTGTTATGAAAGTAATGAGATAAGTCAACCATATGTAAAAATAAATGTATCCTGAGACCCAAATATATGCAAAAGCCTAATCAAGATTCTCAGTCTGGAGTTACGCTCTTAGTTAGTGTTTAAGTGGCATCTCTATCTTAATTTTCAAATGCAATGGCACAACCAAGACAGAGCAGTGGGCAAAGACAGCCAAACGCTCAGACC
>VYXC01006401.1:1796-39704 GCA_013397175.1 Platysteira castanea
ATGTATCAGCCTGGAGATAATAACATTCACAGTATGTAGAGACATCACAGCTCAGGGACACAGGATGTGACCTGAGTACATCCTGTGATTTACAGCTGAAAGATCCCCTGAAGATACAAAATCTGGAGGTGAGAGCTGGGCTCTGCTCCCTGGCAATCGGTGATAGATGACAGGACAGAGCCTTAAGCTGCAGCAGGGGAGGTTTAGGTTGGACATCAGAAGGAATTTCTTCACGGAAAGGGTGATTAGACATTGGGATGGCCTGTCCAGGGTGGTGGTGAAGTCACCGTTCCTCGAGAGGCTTAAGCAAAGACTGGATATGGCACTCAGTGCCGTGGTGGTGTTGGGTCATAAGTTGGACTCAGTGATCTCAGAGGTCTTTTCCAACCTGATTGACTTTGTGATTCTGAGGGGAGGTTTGGAGTTGCAACATTCACATTAAGTGGAGGCTTAGGGCAGTCCCTGTCCAGTTTCCCCCACTGAAGGATGTCTGAGGGCTGTTTCACTGTTTAGCCCCTTAGACACAAAACCCATACTATAATGATGTTTCTAGCAGGTGGGATTATGTGTCCTGTAGCTGTGTCAGACTTGGTACTTTTAAGAATCCCCTCCTTTCTTTCTTATTTTAATGCTTAATGCACTTAAGTCTTTTCCCCAGTAGACTCAACAAAATGCAAAGCTCATTCCCTTTTTTACTTCTATTTGCTAGATATATATGGATATACAAATATATTGGTATTCATGAAATTGAATTTTATCTATTCTTACTTCACCCCTGTCTCTCCTCTTTCCTCCCTGTATCCATATTTATTGCATTAACTTTATCAGTCAGCCTTGAATTTTATTGTGTCACCAAAGGAAGAATCTATTTCATCAGTAGAGGAACGCACCAATCCTTCTGAGGGCTTTTTCCCATTAAGAAAAAGCATTTCCCTGGTAAATGCTTCGTTTTGGAGCGTTTCCAACAAAGGTGTTTCCAGAGGCCTGATTTTTAGCTCCTGAGCACATTGTGTCAACACCAGTATTGATATTTACTGGGACATTTTATAGCTTCAGCATGAAGAGGTTCGTATACGTCTATTTAAAAAGATATTATTTAACATATTTTTCTAAAATGCCTCGATAGAACTGTATTCATCCTTCTAGACTTGATATTGAGGTAGTTGGCCAGTGGATCAAACTCATAAGTTTACTAAAGATATAAACATGAAGAAGCAATTTGCCTGACAGAAAATGTGTGTAAGCAGGTATAAGGGTAGGCAACAGGAAACACCCTCTGCTCTGTATTAAGCCCTCACTGATTTTATTGTCATGCTCCTTCTTTCCATTTTAAAGCAATATAAATTAGAATTAGGGATAGTGTAACATCTGATTTGCTGATCTGAAAATCAACATTGACCTAACCATAGAAACTTACCCACAGAATGTGGGAGATGTCTGAGTTAGACATCCCAGTGTGGAAATAAATGAAGCTCTTTTGATTTTCATAAACTCCAGACCTAGACTGAAAGTTTTAATTTTTGCAAGTTCTTTTGCCTTTAGCCTTAGTTCACACATGCTTTATAATTTTGAGACTGCCCTGACTATTATGGATGGGAAACATATTTTCTTGAATACACAAGCATTTTTGGTGAAAAATAAAATGTAGACTAACACACAGTTAATTCATAAAGAAGAATTAGAAAACATAAAGATACATTGCAAAGCCTGGGGAGAGTATCCTCTAAGAGAGATAAAAAGAGAGATCCCTGAAGGTTTTAAAAGAGTGAATAAAATCAGAATGTTTCTGTTGCTGCCACAGCATGATATGAACGCTGATTTCTTCAGGCTCTCCCTCCTATCTCCTTCAGAACAGGATGTCTTGTTTGCTTGCTTCAGTCCTTTTGGGGTAACTCTTTTTGCTCTTCTGGTGAGCCTTATATATACCTGGTTTTACAAAACCCTGTCAAGACTTTCTTGAATTCCTCTCCCCTCTTCTTCAGTTTCACGTAAGGATCCATCTGTACTATTTCTTCATAAAAGCTTTCATTTAAGGGAACAACCATACCCCACTGCACTTTTTTCAAACAGCAGCTGTGCAAGGCTGGCCACATAAATTTATTTAGTTACCTTTATTTTGATGTGAAGCATTAACTCTTAAATAACTGTTGGAATTTTTTGTGCATCCCTAGGCAACCTCATGCAAAAACCTCCCAGAATTTAACACTACATCCATGTCTTTCCCTTTCCTGGATTCTAAACCCGGACTTTTCCATTTTAATCGGCCTCAGGATATTTTATTACTGTATTTGCTCATGTCTAAGCCATAATTTTTTCTAAGGTATTTCATCAGATATATGTTAATGAAATGTGCCAAACCAGTGCTTGTTCTTTGGATGGTGGATGTCTAGGATAGATGAAACAAAGCTTCTTGAAGGAAACTATCTTCATGGAATTTGAACATCCAAATCCAAGCTGGTTTTCAATATATTCTTAGATAAAACTTTTATCTATCTATCTATCTATCTCTACACACAAAACCATTTTAGTTGCAGTGACATCTTTTCCCTTCAGATTTCTCTTTTCTGATAAAAAAAGAAATTATTATTTTGCTGCTGGTGCCAGTACTTGAGGAGTTCTCCTTCCTAAGAGAAGCTGATTTGGTTTTATATCTCATATTACATTCATGGCTGGGGTTTACCGTAACTTCTAAAGATTATCTAAGAAATCTGTGTCCAAACAAAACAAAAAACCAGTTTATGTGATTATTATAGCCATAGCAAGGAAGGAAGAAATCACTAGTAGATAACATTTTTCTCAATCTCTTCCTTACAAGTTGTGAATAGCAACCCTCACAGCACTGATCAATAAACTTTGAATTAATTCTCATTTAGAGGAAAACTTGTGCTGTTCATGGTCATGAAGGAACGGAAACAAACAGGCCCATTGTGGATGCAGGGGAAAGGGAAACCCTCTATTTCCCCTTGGAACAGTACAGGAATTATTTGGAAAAATATTGCATCCTGAAGTTTGGAGGGAACTCTGTTCAATGACAGATCCTTAAAATTTTTACATTCTTTCCTGTTTTCTGTTCACAGTTATAGAGAACCATTACTTTTCTCTTTTTCTGTTTGTACAATTGTCTCCAGAATATGTGTCTTTCAACTTTCAGCTTTCCAGAGGAATTAAATTATGTCTGAAAACTTTTTACATTTGTGCGGTTTGGCTCCCCGAACTCTCTCCAGACTCTGCTTTCCCCACCACAGACATACAGTAATTGCATAATATTGATTTATTCTCCTATTTTTCAATTCTAATTCTGTTCTGACATACTTCAAAATACCAATTTGTTTCTTAACATCTATAGTGTATATGGAATAAGACTGTACTGTTAGCCAAGCTGTCCAAACTGATTTGTTTCTTTTCAAACATTTTTGGTGTTTTAATTAGTTTAGTTCCTTACAGTGGATACAAACTTTTTACTTTTTAAAAATTTACAGTCTCCCTATTTACCACATCCCTTCTGCCCATTAAATTTTTCCTGTTTTTTTAAAAATTTGATCATTAATAGTGTTTCTGTTGGATCATGACAGCTTTGCTTGTTGTAGTTGTCATTTTCAGTGTATCAGAGTTGACCCAGAGTATGGCTGGCAGTGACATTGCTCTGAAATGAAAGTTAAATGGGGGTGCCAGCTCCTGCTGGATAGATAGTTTACTTGAGAATATATATCTGCAAATAGTGCTAAATCATGATGAATGAGAATGGAAAATAGGAAATCTTACAAGAGGAGATGGGTTGTTTTAACCCTGAATAAAGCACGAAGCCATGTGTTGATATAGAAATGGAGTAAAATAACTGATATAAGCAGTGCTGTTAATGATAATTCAAATTGTTGCTCATAATAACTGGTAATTCAGGATGGCACCATCAGATATTGTGTACATGCAGAAATATTGCCCTGAAGAAATTCTAGTCCGGGTTTAATGATAAACTGTAGCTAAAATTAAGTACTGCAGCAAGTGGGGTTTGGGGTTTTTTTGTAAAAACATATTGTCTGTGAAGAAGAAAAAGCCTAAGGGAAGTTATGGGAGATTGGAGACTGCCTGAGTGAAAGATGGGAGAAGGGAATCCTAGACCTAGGGAGTCCCAAGGGCTGGAAAGAGAACTAGGGACAAAAGCCCTGTTGTGGGAATATGCCCTGACATCTATCCTAGAATGAGAAAGAGTATTTGAGAGGAAAATTTGTCCTTGATTTGAATTATATCTGAATATATTTGATGGTTAAAGATGTATTTTTCTGCATGCCTGGACTCTATTTTCCCTGGAAGGAAACAATCCTTTCTTCATATAGAGGAAAAATACACAGAAGCAAGAGGAAAGGGGCAAAATACTGCAGAAAAGACACAAGCAACACAGCTCCAAGAAGGATAACTGGTTCATCCAGACCTTTATAGTGCAAGTCGAGCACATGGGGAAAATAAACCATCACAGTTAAGTGTTCTGTGGAGGAGGAAAAGCTTTGGCATCTGAATCCCATAACCTGGAGCCCACATTGCAGTCAGTATCCATACTGACCTGGGGAGCTGACAGCTTCCTTTTTCCTCCCACATTAACCCACTTAACTCAGTGTTGATTTCAGACCACAAAACAGTCCTTACTAAGATGAAAATCCAGCTCAAGCTAACAATCAACACTTAAAGACTAAGTTATTTTTCCAAATCCTGAATATTTAAAAGGAAAAATCTCCTAATAAAAGAAGGAAAAATTGTATGTCAGTAGCTGTATGGAAGTTCTTTCTTTGTTGTCTCTTCAGTCAGATTGAACTTTTTCTGGCTTATGAATGAAAAAATATAATTTATTAGAGGGGTGCATACATGTGCAGATGTGTGCACACACGTTAACCATTCATTTTATCCTCTTGAAAGATCTTTGTTAACAAGGGTCCAAATTTTACTTTCATGAAACAACTCAGCTGATAACTATGCAAAACTTGCAATGGTTATGGGAAACTATTAATTAAGATAGGTCAGGACTCCACAAAAATGTATTTTCAGTGGAAGAGCAGGAATGATTATCCAACCAGTGAAGATTCCTTCCATCTATTTATCTCTATGAAATGTCTTAAAATTTGTTTGACTTCAATGCACAAATATTTATTTTGATCTCAATAGGTTTTACACACAGTAGAAGGTAAGTGTGAATGCTGCTGATTCCTATCCTGGCAACACAGCTCATTTAATAGAATGTTATTTTAACTAAATTTTGGCTTTGAATCAGTATAGAGGGAGGGAATTGTTTGGAGCCATGACCAGTGAGATCCTAATATCAAACAAGAAGTTTTTTCATTAGTAGAAGAAAACTCACCTAAGGAATCCTAACAGACATTCAAGATTTGCAATAGGATTTTCACTTGGTCTTATTTTCACTGCAAATGATGCAGAGAAACAAACTGAAACAAAGACCTACTAAGCAACCAACTGTTTCTTCAGGGCACAGAGGATGGCTTTTACCTCATCTCTTCTCCAAGTTCTCCTTCTTTCATATTTTTATCAACGAGCTCCTATTTAGCAACAGAAGTTGCTGTGAAGTGACAAATATGATGTCACTGGACAGACAGATACCTGACAAACCAGACTTCTGCTTAAGTAAACTAGGGACTGAGTGAACATAATCTTGATTCTCAGATGCTGCTTAAATAAAAGCACTGCTCCTTTCAGACAAGAGGGTAAGCAAAGCACAGCTGTTCAGGAGAAAGCACAAAGCCAAATTGTGCAAATCATTACAGTATGGCAAAAAGCACTGGGCTGTTGCAGTGACGTCAATGAGCACCAGCAGAGGATTTGATCTTTAACTCAGTTTGTCAGCAAAGGGAATAAGTTCAAAAGAATCCTTATTTTCAGCACGTAAATCCTGCTCTGTGCTGCCTTAACAAACAGTCTTTGCAACAAGTGTGCATTTCATTCCGCTTTCATTTATTCCCACTATCAGGGAAAAGAACTTGCACATTTATATCATTCTAATATGGAAAAATATATAGATATGTTCAATAAGATCCATTTCCCCAAACCTGCAGTCGCTAAACTTTAAAAATATTTTCCCACTCTTTTCAACTGGCTTGGAAAGTAAATTTAGAAGAAATGTAAAATACTAGAATGTCAGCCTGGGACGTCCAATCCATTTGTGAGGTCTGCAGAGCTGGCACAGTGAACATGGTGGCTTTACAGGCTACCCCATTAACCCAGTTTTAAAATCTTCGAGCTTCCTCTTTTCTATGATTATATCCTGAGTTGTTATTTTCTACCTATCAACCATTAGAGAGTAACAACTTACATTTCCAGTATATCAAAAAAGCTAATTTTCTATTTATTTGTTTAATTTCTTTTTAAAGAGTTTTTTTTCTTTTTCTTCACCCTGGGGTTTTTTTGTTTTGTTTTTTTTTTAACCAGATTTTGGAGCTTGACTTCTCCCACAAACCAAAGCAAACAGTCTGGACCAAAGATACATTTCATCCTTACTGTACTATGGTGCTATTGAAAAAAATCAAAATTAAAGGTGAAAAGATAAACAGTGTCCAGAGAAAACCAGAGTAACTCTGGAACCTCACAGCTAGTGCTCCCATTCTGGGGATGGCAGTGTCAAACTCTTTCGCCAAGGCTGAATTAAATAGTTTTTGAATAAAACATGTGAACAACACCAGGAACAACAGGCAAATCCCCGTGTGAGTCGTTGCCTGGCTGGGCTACAAAGCCAAGCTGCTCTCCCCCGTGTCTCTCCCTGCCCTCACGACTCTCGCACTGCTGAGCACAGCAGCCCAGCTCCTGTGAGCGTCTCCTCACACAACCACAGCTCCACAGCCAAGGCTGGGCACAGACACCAGCACTGAAGGAAATACCCATCCCTTCAAGAAGTGCTGCTGATTTTTCTGCTCCACAATAATCCCTGACACGGGACCCCCGTGTGTATCCAGACTTTCCTCTAACATTTATTTGCTTTTCACCTTTCAGCTGCTATAACAGGAAAGATTCATGCTTCCAAGTATTTCTTCCCAGCTTCATTAGATTGAATATTTCAATAATTTCTTTCAACTGGCATTTTCAACAATCTCTTTCTCAGAAGTATCAGTCTCTCTATATGTGTTTTATTTGAGTGCTTGATACTGACAGAATATGCAAATAACTCATCTAACCTTGTGTCAGTCTGGCAGAGGTGGACTGCATTCAGTAGTTGATCTTTCTATAGCTGATTTTGTTGCCTGCATTTCTTATGGAATGATCAGAGGATAAGTGCTGTCAGTAAATGTTTAAGAGCAAGATACTGTATTTGAATTATTCCATTTCATATTGTCTTGGTCTATTGAATATCCAACCCAGGAAACAAGCCTTGGCTCTGTGTTCACTCTTTGTTTTCATGTTGATGGGTTTTTAACTGTCTCATTCCTTTGCTGTGTCAGTAGACGACACAAAAAAGGAAACTCTCACACCTGCTAGGTTTAGCAGAAAGGGGAAAAAAAGAGACTTTATTTATATTTCTCATACTTTATAGGTTTCTCAATTCCACAAGGGATTGGAGGACATGTCACTTCCTCCTCAATCCCACTGGAGAAAAAGGATGCTCATCAAACTTTCTCTTATCTCTTATTATTATTCATTCCTCTTAAAGGAATGAAAAACAGAAAAGACGGTTAAGTAAACATTGGCCATTACTTACATAAAACTGTGAGAATCTCTGACTCCAAATATGCAAACGTCAGAAGCCTAAAAAACCAGGGCGACACTTTGCAACATTAGAGCAACCTGATTATTTATTTATTTTATATATAAATAATCAAGAGCAACCTGATTATTTATTTATTTTGTAATGCCACTCAGAACATTACTCTCTTGCCTTTGACTTCATAGAACTGCAGGGAAACCTCTTGCTTCTAAAATTTAAGTCCATTAGTGCTGGTCAAAACTTGCATTTTCCAATAGGTTTTTTTTAATAGGTAAATTATGTAGACATATTAAGACATACACATAAATATTTCCATTAAAATAATTTTTTAAAATGCTCAGTGGTCATTGATATAGAAATGTTGGATCAAAAGTAAAAATAATCTATACACACACACTGAAGACATCAAAATCTAGAAGTAATTTTCCAAAATGAATACTACTCCCAGCACATATTATAAATAAATATACATTGCTATTTTCTGAGTAGAGCAGCATATTTCTCCTGTAATACATTTTTCTATGCTGGCCAATAGATTTCTGCAAGATGATGCTCCCTAAATAAACTAAAATTTAAAATTATTTTTGACACAACTGTTTGTTAAACAAGACTTTTGTGGTATACATTGCAGTATTAGAAAATATCTGTGTACTCTCAAAAACTACAAGCAGTAGCCCATAAGTTAGAAAGTTAATTAAATATTTCTTTTGCTATTGTCTTTTGACCTCCTGTTTTCCTCCTGCCTTTTTAAAATACTGAACACTTTTAAAATCTGCACACTGTAGAATCCCCTGAGCTAAGATAAGGAAAGTAAATGTTTATTTGGAAAAAGCTGAATGTCAGTGTTTATAATGAGACTAAAGCACTTTAAAAGGGAAGTAACCTCTCACATTCCAACTAAAAAGCAAACTTCTGCCTAACAAGCAGGCATAGGAACATTTCCTCATGTTCCTCCTAATGTCCCTCTTGTTTCCACAGCTTTCAGTATGTTTTCCTCACAAGCATCTGGGACTGGCATCAGGTAGTGCCAGAACCATCTACCAAGGGTGATCCTGCAGATCTTATAGTATGAATCTGTCACATCACATGCAGAGCAGGTAAATTTCCATGTGTTCTTCTTCACATTAATGGCAATGATTTTCAGCATAATATGCCCTTTGAACTACCATACACCTGATGAGACTCAAAACTGGAAACTTCTGAAAGGCAGATCACCTTAAGTTGTGAGAGCTCTGGAACCACTCCTGTCTTTCTCTAATAAGGACTGTACAGCTGAAAAAGACACCTTTGGAAGGAATTCAGTTGTTTCTGTTGCCATTTCCTGTAACCAGTTCATTGTGCTCTGAACTCTTCTGCCAGGAACACTAAAAGGAGAGGCTGCTCCTCTGGCAGTTCCCTCTGCTCCCTCAGACTCCAGGCCATGCCCAGCTTTGGCCCACAGCAAGGCAGCACGTGGCCACACAAAGAAACCTGCTGCTGCTGCTGCAAAAGCCCTCGGCTGTCACAAACTCCAGGTGGGAGCTGGTCCCACAGAGCAAGGGAGCATTACTGAGCCATGCAGTGACTGAGAACCACATCCCCAAGAGCTGTGGAAGGGACTGTGGCATCAACAGGAGTCTGTGAGCACAAACAACTTCAGGACAGCTCTGCAAAANCACTGGTTGTGGCTTCAGCCTAGGAAACCATTCAGAGACATAGTTCTGATTATATCATTTCACAAGCACAGGTTTTAATTCTCATGTGTTATTCTCCAATCCCTTCTCAAGAACCCTCTCCTTACCCCTCATCAGCCCCACAGATGGCCTTTCCATCCTCTGGCTGGCTCTCACAGCACAGATCTTCTCCAAGCTCCTTAGAAATAGTGGCAGACCACCACAATGATCATAATGATGAGATCCCTAGGAATGATGGACACCAGAGATCCCTGAAGTTCTTGCTATCAGCTTGAGCTCAGTTATAAGATGAGGGTGATGGTAAGAAGGGTAAAAGGTGACCAGTGAAAGGCAGGATGTGCTCTGAGCATCCTCTCTTTCTGCTTTGAATGTTCAGAGAATCTTTAACTGCAATCTGTTTCTGGGAAATCTAAATAACAGGACGAGCTACATGTCCCTGCTACCTAAAACAGGTAATTCTGCACTGCAGGACTTGGTTATTCACCAGCAGTTAAGGTGGAAGGGTGACAGAGGGGGGCAGGCAGACAGGCACCAAGAAAAATACAGGGAAAAAGTAGAACTGTTTATATTTGCCTTGCCATAAACTTCAGTTATAGAAGCACCAAGTTCACCTCTGTAAGGATTCCTTTGCCTTTAATCTGCATGTTTGTTTTACCCAAACTGATCACATTTACATGGAAAGAATAGGAAGGAAGCATTCTTTTTTAACAACTTTGAAGGGCTTTTTAAAAATATAATTTTCATATTTACACGAACCATTCAAGCAATTTGACATGTATTCTTTCAAAAATGTGCTCCAAAGCCTTAATCCTGCAAACATATAAATAATTTCTTTATTCCTGAGAGTATAGGGCACACAGGGATAGACATTCTCTGCATCAGAAAGATACAAAGGGCCACACCCCTGCTTTGAATAAATTTTCAAAGGTTCATTTGTTTTAAAAAATTAAGAGAATGTACTCCCCTGAAAGTGTGAGCCTCAGCCATAATCCAGTAGGAGTGAGCAACTGTAGCTTAATAAGTAATGGGTCCTCATCAGGTGAGTTGCAGTGTCTCACCTTTCTGCATTTTTGTCTTTTCCCAAATACAAAATAAGAGACAGAAGCTTAAATCCCTGTCCCTAACGCTCAGGCTAATGCATTTTATTTGTGCATCCTATGTACAGGCACTCAATTACCACAGCCCAGCTGATGAGTCCCAACTCATTAAGTCGTGCTAACTCAATTGTGTCCAGGTTGATGACGACTTGTGAGGTTCACTGGCACTGCAGCTTCTGCTTGAGACAGAAAGTCCTCGATAATAATAAACAGCAGTGAATAAAGTGTTCACATGTACATGGCCCTCAACTGATCTGACCTGTTTCTGATGCTCTGTGGAGTCTCCATCTGAACCAGCTGCCTCAGCTCCTCGCTGCCATCAGGGAAGGTCCTGTCAGCTGAGTTTGAAGAGCTCAGTGTCTCAGTTCCATTCCCATACCCAGGCACCTGCAGTGTTTGATGTCCGGATGGCTCCCATGTGCCTGTTCTTTCTGTAGCAGCAGTCAAGGGCTAAGCAGGCATCTTAAAAACCAAAGTACCTCTATGGGGGGGCAACTGAATGAAGGTCTGCATGCACCATTGTCGTCAAATGAAGGGATCTGCTCCTCCTACACATCCAGTACTCTTTAGTGCCAGAGACAGGACAGTGGATTTAGTGGATCTTTGATCTGACTGGATGGAACCCTTTTCCATTTTCCTGTGAAAATGGCAATGGGACTTATTTTAAGGCTGAGTTGTTACACGCCACATAACTTTCTGCAAATTAATTCTCTGCTGCAATATGTTTATTGGGCAGAGTGTCTCAGGCAAGGATTTACAGTTCAGAACAAGTTTACAGCAGGAGCACAGGCAGCAAAGCCTCTGACTGGCAGGGTTTGGGTTGTGAACCAGGCTGCCGTGGAGGTGACTGTACTGTGCTGCCAACTGAGCTCACAGCCTGAACCTCCTCCTGAAACCTTCCTCCAGCCACCCTCCTTCCTGCAGCTTCTGTCCCCTCTTCTGGCTCAGCATCCACCATTCTCCACTTGTCCTCAGCAGTCTGCTCACTCAGCCTCACCACAAAGTCACAGTCCCTCTGTATCCCTGTCCCAGAGGCTGTGTCCACCGTGAATCCCAGCCCAGGTCCTTTCTGATAGTCTGGGACCTGCTTCTCAGAGCTCCTAATTCAGAAAGGGCCTCACATTGCTGGGTTAGGAAGAATCCTCTTCAGCTCTGCCAGTTATACAAAATACAGGGCTTCCTGTGCCTCAGGTTTATTTTGTCCCATCTCCTGGGTGAAACAAAGCCCCTGGTAAAGTTAATTCACCCTCACTGTTTTCCTATCCTGGCAACTACCATCCATATCCTGCTCTTATTTTGACCCTGTTCCTCTTTATTCCAGGGATGGTTTGCTTTTGGGGTTTTCCCCCAAATACATGCACTCATATTTGCTCTGTTGATATCCAGTTGAAAACTGAACTCTAAGTGCTGTCTCAGGATTTTTCACCACATTTCTAATTGTTGTTATCTGCTTTCCACTTTCATTTTGGTCCTGCTAGAACTAAGGCCACATGCAGAGGGACTTTGTAGGAGAATTCAACTAAGCTTTATTTTCTCAGATGAACAGTGCTCTTGTTATAAGTGCCTGTCATCACAAGCCTTTAGAAAATAAGTCATGAAAACAGAGAGTGACTGGGGAAAACAAGAAACAAAATAAAAGAGTACAAGAACATGTGGCTCTAGTTTTAGAATTAGAAATTGAGGAAAAGGGCTTATATAATACATCAAAAGACTTTTATATAAGTGATTTATTTGGTTTAGTATAAGTGATTTATTTGGTCTATTTTTGTTCTAGGCTTTCAGTGTTATAAATAACAGCAAGATCACTTTCAAACAGAAATACAACACACACCTTGCTAAGACTGAAAGTTTCTCAGTTCTCATGTAGGAGAGATGAGGTGCTGCTAGATGTTAGCCATAATTCTGGCACACTGTTATTTCCAAAAATGAGACTTGGAAACATTAATTTACAGCTTTGGAAGTTAAAGGGTAGTTGCAAGTACAGAGAAGAGTTACTTCTCTTCCAAGACTCATCCAAATTCCTGCCGTAGTCCCATCGCAAGCCCCACAATGCCAGATTCTCATATAATGTGTCCATTATCATCCCAGCTGCTCCCTGCTTCCTCACCCAGGAGTGGAAGCTGTGCTGGATCACGCACAGCACAGGGACAATGCGGAAGCACACACAAGAGGAAACAGCAGCAGCCTCTCTGATGGAAGAACAACTCCCTGTGCCAGCTGCTCCCTAATGAAAAATAATATTAATTCTGCCCCGTGGGGTATGCAAGGCTGCTTTTTGCTTCCTTGTCTCTCTCACTTGCCCACAGTGAGCAGGGAGCTGCAGGTACCAGGTATCCTTGTTCTGTGAAGGCTTTTCTTAGAACTGATTTCTGCACTGGCCTTGCATCTATTCAAAATTATTCCTGCCTGGAAATAGGAAGTTTTTTCCTGCTCATCTCAGGTTGTTAACAAAACACTTAACAATTAACACTGCCCAAGAGCCTTTTTTCTCCTACCTCATTTTAAAATTAAGGAAGTATAAAAGATAATTTCAGAAGATGCTTCTGACCCACGCCTAGAGGTGTTCAAGGCCAGGCTGGATGGGGTTTGGAGCAACCTGGGATAGGGGAAGTTGCCCATGGCAGGGGTTGGAATGAGTTGATCTTTACGTTCCCATCCAACCCAAGCCATTCTGTGATTCTGTGTTTCCATTCTCGCTCTTGAAAATCCCTAAACGCACAAATATTTAATGTCCTTTCCATGCCCTCACTTAACAGAATGAGATTTTTCAGCCTTTTCCTAAGAAAACAAAACTTATTCTACTTTAATACTTCTGGATTACATCAGTTTAGAGGGAAAACCTGAAGCTCAGCCCTATTGCTGGACACAAGAAAATCTGCCAGGGGGAGCTTCACAGAAAGAAGGAATTGAACAAGAAGTTGAACAAGTCTGACTTCCCACAAGTCTGGTGGCTCTTTCCTGTGCTCCAAAGAGCACGATGGACTCAAGTCTGAAATGTGGTGGTTATTCTCCGGAAAAGTTATTTTTTGTAGTTTATTAACAAAGTGTGCTGTTTCTTAAAGACTGTAGAGATGCCTTGGTGAAAGAGATAATCTAATGAGGTTGATGGTCTCAGAGAAGATTGTGTTGAGCTAAAGAGGAGCAGCCAGAGTTTCTCATGATGCTCAGGCATATTATAAATATTTAGAGTTTTTTCTCTTTTACTAGTTGCCTTGAAAAAATAAAATACAAGTTAAACTGATTATTTTTTTCTTTGTTTTCTTAGCAAATATAAAGTAAGTTTGAACACTTTTTTCACAGATGAAGTCAAATATTTTCTCTTTTTTGGGTGTCTTTTAAAAATTAATGTCAATACATTTTCAGATGAGATAATTTTGAAATACTAATGAAAACATTTCAGTTAAAAATGTCAAAATGAAGACATTTATTTTTCATTCTTTCTTTCTGTGATGACATTTGAAGACAAAAGAAAAATGGGAAATGAACTGTGCTTTCTTAGCTTATTTTGTTACTGTTTGACACAAGAGTTTACATGTTTTTCCACCATGGACTAGAAAGGCCACTCAGGATGATTTTCCACAATGTAGGCAGAGTATAGAGAGGAATCCAACCAACAAATCTGAGAAAATACATTTTGGTGGGAGCAGAACAGAGAAACTCAAAGAGAACCGAGACCTGTGTTATGTAGAACACTTCTAGACAATCACAAGAGAATATCATATAAATGTGACCAATTTCTTACAAACTGATATACTGTGACAAATTTAACTCAGTCTCTAAGTAAATGAAATCTCCTTAGCACCTTTGCCTGTTCAGTTTATTTGCTGGTGAGCTAAACTACAGATGAAGAGCATCAACACGCTCTTTCTATGCTCAAAGGCCATGCTGAGGTGAAATAAGGATCTTCATAACCTGATATTTAGATTTAAAGAGAGTGTGACAGGGAGAAAACAGAACCAAAAGCCTCAAAGGAACAATAGAGCTTGTTTCCAAAAGTATTGATCGAAGCGTTGCTGTTTGAAGTCAGCTTGGCTCAGGCAGGTGGCTGATGAGCTGAAGGATCGTGCACTGTTTTGACAGGAAGGCAAACATATCAGTTTAAATTTAACAATCCCTCTACTCAAGTTGTCATTTCAAATCTTTCTTATGCCATCGACCTGGCATTAGATCAATAAAATTATGACATTTTATGGCACATCAGTGACATAGCAAAATATTGATTGAAAATCCTAGAGGATGGAAAAATACCAGAAAGCATATATTACAGATGTGGGTTTTCTTTTGGTTTTTTGGGGTTTTTTTGACCTCTTTTACATCAAAGACATTAACTGGTTTCATCTTTGCCATGTAACTTTATTTAGTAGTTACTGAAATTTTATCAAGGGATCCTTTCTGACTGAAGAATCTTCAACTGGCCCTAAAGGAGGCCAGTTAGCTAAACTCATTACTTTTTGTCTGAATATACACATTGAAAGGTATTTGTTCTCCTTGATTGTTTCTACTTCAATCTTGTTTTCATTTTTCTATTTTTTCTGTATGTGAGAAAGTATTACTACAATTTTTCTAGAAGTGTAGCTCGATACCCACTCTATGCATAAAACTAAATCTTTATGAATGATGCCAGAAGGTATGTTAAAATGTTATATTTTTAACAGTAGTCTCAAAGTCTAAATGGGAAAAAAATAACCTTATTTGAAGACTGACCATAAAACTCCCTCTTCTCAAGACAGCCTAAACTAATCCAAGTTTAGAAAAGTACGTTAAAAAGCCCAACATTATAACACTTAATACCTGGAACAATAAAACTGAAATGCAGAAAAGCATTGTTTTGTGATGTTAAGCAGGAGTAACAATAACACAGATTATATTTAGTGGAGTCACAAATTTAATTTCCGTTGACCTGGACTTCTTCATAATTTGAAAGAGTCCAGCAGTGTCCACATTTTACATACCGGAGGTTCTGTCTATGGCAGCAACATTCCTATTATCTGTGTGATAACCTCCTAAATTACTCTCCCAAGAGCTGGTGGGGAATGACAGGTGCTTAGCAGTGTGATTTGAATAATTTATTGTGGACATACACATTAGAAAAAATTAAACAAATCCATAGACTGCACTGGCAACTTCACCCAGCCCCATAATTACAGACCCTGGAGTGTCTAGCACAGCTCTAGCCATCTGGTCCAATGAATCCCTGCTTGGATCATTGTCCAAATAAACCAATCTTCCACTTCATATTATTTCTAGGAGAGATATCCCCTTAGAGTGCAACATTCCCATCTGCACACTAAGGATCTTCTGAGTGAGGGAATAGTCACTGAAGAACTGATGTGCCAGATTAGATTACAACTGAAATTATGGATTTTAACATTTTCCGTCAACTGTGCAGAGCTTGACTTGAGCCACTCAGTAGTAACCATGTGTTTCTACATGGTAACTTTTCTGATCACAACAGCAGGTCATTTTCAGTATAAAAACATCATCTGTGGCTCCACAACAGGCTAAAGCCTAAAAAGTAGCAGAACAAGAGAACATTCCAAGGAATACCACCTTTTTCTCAGGCCCAAACTCCCAATGTTTGCTATTGGCTAGTGCCAGATACAGGAAACATAGATATTGGATCTCACCAGCCATGTATGTTCTCAAGAACTTGATGGATTCCTCCAAATGGCTCCACAGAGGTCAAAAAGAAGATAACTGAAACTAAATTGAACTCCTGATTTGAAAAAGTGGGAAGTGTTATTTCAACATATTCCTGTGATGTGTGTGTGTTATATGTGTCCCTACATAGATGCATATTTGTATTATTCTTAACTCATAGTTATGGCTTAATTTTTAATACTTAAGACCCTAATGTATGAAACAGTGTTCAAATATATCTTTTTGCACTGCTTTTAAATTTGCCCATCATATGTGTAATTAGTCTAAACTGTAAAGGTAAATTTTCCTCCAGAGACTGAGGAAAGCTTGATTGTACAATTGCTTAACTGACTGTAGATCTGCCTCTGAGTGTCACAGTGCAAATAAGAGATGAAAAAGATGAAATGCCTAAAATAAGTGTGTTTTCAATTCATTAACTTTGTAGTTGAAGTATTCATCTTAGATGTGGAGATCCTTTGGTTGAGAGGATTTAAACATCACTCGATCAGCATGAGTCTTCTAGCCACTGAAATAGCTGGAAGCCTTTATGGTATCATTTTTGCAGACCTCTTGGTGAAGTTATTTCTGCACCAAGGATGTAAAATCTAACTGGGCTAGGGACAAGAGAGAAGATGGGTTTGATTCTATACATCCACTGGATACCCCTCCTACCCCTGGAACCACACTGACCAGTTGGCAGGAGCCAGTGCCAACCTCAGTATCAATGGAGCAGGTCCTGTTCTGCACTGCACACCTTCCCCAAGTGTTTGATCCTTTTCTCAGCTGATAAAAAACCTCCTGTGTGGCCAGAGGAGCTTGGCTGACCAACAGCAGTGTCTGGGGTAGGGAGTGTTGAGCATAACCCAGACCTCTTTCTAACTCCAGTTCACAAAGCCAAAGGCTTGGTTCATATGTGGACACCTCATGCCGTTTGGGATTTGTAGGATATTGTGTGTAGCCTCTGCTGCCTCCAAGGAGTAGGGATATTTACTGTATTTATCTTCTGTGGCTCAGGTACTCTAAGACAGCTCATAGCAAGGGTCCTTTTATAGCTCCAGCTGAAGAGTTTCTTTTTAACCTTAACTTTCTAGACCAAGCTGCTGCTTTCAGCTCTGGAGCAGGCTGTGTTCAAATCCCAGTGGTTTAACCGAACTTGTTTCTCACACTTGGATGCTGAATGAACAGTTGTGCAATGGGAACAATCAGATTATCTTCAACGGCTTCCATGAACAACATCAAGTTAATCAACTGAAGATCTGATCCACTGATAAATGATATAAAAAAAAAAAATCAGCAAAATCTTGCCTTGAGTCAAAGATGCGGGCATCCCAGTTCTGAATGTCTGCATGTGAACATATCCTTACACTTGGCTGGACACAATGAAATAACAAAAAGCAGTGTTTGCAGTAAGAAAGGCATTGCTATGCCTAGCAGAATCTTGAGCTAAAGGAACCTTCATTATTTTGAAAAAGACCCCTAAGTGTCCTGTTAAAAAATATAGATATTTTTAAGGTATATTGAAAGAAATTGTTTATTTGATGAGTCTTTAGAAAACAAATAACCTGCAATCTGTGGATTAGACCCTACTAATACAGTATTCTTGTTTATTCTGTAAATTTTAGGAAATATTACTACACATAAAGACTGTAGGCAGCAATGTCCAGAAGCCAGTGATGTGAGGTAGAATATAGGAACAACAGAACAACTTGAAATAAGAATTATTGAGTCATGCAGGAAGGTTTTAACAAGAATTGATTTATCTTTGCACATCTCCTGAAATACTCTCTTCTTTCGTTTTTCTTTGTTATGATACATTACTCTTTGGCAAATCAAACATCAATGCCAAATTATCAGGAAAGGATTAGCTGGCTGATTAATGACCTGATAGTACACATAGGAGTAGTTTTTAGGTGATTCCTTTTAAAAAAAAAAGGATATTATTGAAATTATAGAAGATTTTTATAAAACTAGAAGAGAGGTTTCAAATGCTTTGCAGCTCCTACTTTACAGGTTCAAGATTCAGTGAGCTTCTAACCTTGCCAACTGTGTGTTGGGAATAGAGAGAGAAGGGAATATGCAATGTTCATGACACATTGAACACAAAGGAAATATTTAATATGAAGTTTGAAGGATTCATTTGGTGGAGGGAGATGTTAGGACTCCTGATGTTACCGGTCACAATAACTCCCTTAAATAAATCCAATCTTCTTCTTTTGCTGATCCATTTTTCTCCTTGGCACCCTTGAAGACCTAGAAGATCTGAAAGGTCTCTTCCAACCTCCATGATCCTTGAATTGCCCTGTCACCAGTACAGGACCTTGAACTTGTGGAACCTCCCTGGGTTCTTGCAGTCCCACTGCTCAAGCTTGGCAAGGTCCCTCTGGATGGTCCCTTCCTTCGCTTGTGTCACCTGTCCAGCTCAGCTTCCTATCAGCTGTAAAGGTGCTCAGGGAGCGCTCAATCCCACTCTCTGTGGCATTCATAGCAACATTACAGAGCCCCAGTCCCATGGCAGAGTCCTGAGAGGACACCCCTCATCCCTCACCTCCATCTGCACATGGGGCCACTGACCACAGCCCCCTGGCTGTGTCCATCTGGACAACAGCTCCTGCACTAAATAGCCCAGCCTTCCAAGCCAGGGCTCTCCAATTTGGAGATCAGGATATTGTGTGGGACTGTGTCAAGAGCCTTGGGAGCCTGTGTACAGCAGGGCCCAGAGGTCTAGAAGTCTGGGGGCTGAGCCCTGTGGGCGCTGCTGCTTCCAGCCAAATCTGAGTAGTTCCTGTGCCAGGTGTGGCCCTTTGTGACAGAGGCACCTTCCAAAGGCCCTTGGTAATGCAGGGCCACATCAGCACCGAGGGGCCATTGTGACACTGCACGGTGTCACTGCCCTGACCCATGGCAATCTCCTCCCAGGAAAGCTACTTTGCTCCCTCGTGAGGAAGCAGCTCCCTGGAGAGCTCTGATGAAGAGGATGACAGAGATGGCCATGGAGGAGAAGGCGAACCCCAAGTCTTGGCGCAACCGCCTTGAGCAGGGCACAGCCACAAGCTCTCAGAATCTGAGGGCTGCCTTTCACCGCAGCGCATCCAATGAGACATACACCATATACCAGAGCCACATTCCTGTGTGAGTCTCCCGCATGACCTCCACTGGGATGGAGAGGCCCAGCCAGCAGCCGACAGCCCAGCAGGACCGGGAACACAGCCTGCCTGCCCCAGCTTCCCTGGGAATGCAGGACCCAGCACAGCCATTGCTCTGTGAGACAGAGCCTCGTCAAGGGCTGAAGCCCAGGAGCCCGGTAGGTAGCCACACATCCCAGGAGACCTATGTGGTGTACAGGAGTTGCATCCCTGTGTGAGTCTCCTGCGTGGTCTCCACGGGGCTCCAGAGGCCCAACCAGTGGCTGGCAGAAGAGCAAGAGTAGGCACACGGCAGGCCTGTGTCAGCTCTCCTGGGCAGGCTTCCAGGGACATGGTGCTGCAGATAAGTGTCAGAGCAGGACCCAGCAGTGTTCTGTGTGCAAAGGGGGAGACAAACCTCCCTGGCACATCTCTGCCACTGCCTGCAAAGCCTGCTGAGAATCTGAGCACCCTGTCCCAGAGGGAGCCCTCACAGGAGCTGAACACGAGGCACCCGGCCCATGCAGAGCACAGGCTGCCCCTGCTCAGAGAAGCCAGCCCAGTTCTCCAGAAACTGGAGAAAATCCCCAGTGATCAGAGGATGGTGGACTGGCTGGGAGCAAACTTCCCAACCCAATATGGGGCTTTGGCCAAGGAGGAGCAACAGGGGGAAGATAACAACCCCTTAAGGGCTTGGACAAGGGAGAAAAAAATCAATGACAGAGAGTTGTCCCAAGGAGAAAAGGGTATCAGCTACCACCTCTGGGACAATCCCTTGGGCCCAGTGAAAGAGCAGCACCCTGACACTGCTGCCCAGGAGGTGCCCGGCTGTCTCAGCACTTTGGGCCCTGAGGCAGCAGCAGAGGCAGTCACTGACATGCCCAGTGTGGCTCCAGCCATAGCCAGTGCCATGGGCTTGGAGCCAGCCCTGGCCAGAGCTGCCCAGGCACAAGGGAAGCCATGGCAGCTTCACCCGCCTTTGGCGAGCAGGTGAGAGCTGCAGGGGCAGAGAGCCAGGCAGCTGCCCCACACAGCCCCCACAGCCAGGCCAGCCCTTTGCCCAGCTGGCCAGAAGCCCATGGCTTCAGCAGGCAGCAGGAGGGGGCAGTGGTGGGGTCAGGCCTGCCAGTGCCAGAGACCGAGGAGGAGGCCTTGGCTGAGGAAGAGTGGAAAGGCTCTCATGATCAAGAGCTGGCTCAAGGGCAAGGTGACAGTGACAAAGAACTGTCCCAAAGGAAGTCAAGAGAGACCAAGAGCAGTCCCAGGTGAAAGGGGACAGAGACCAAGGCCCGAGCAGTCCTGCAGAAGAGCAGGCACAGGCCTCGCTCAGGCAGATACAGGCCCATGGCCTTCTCTGGCCTCAGGCCGTGCACTGGCAATGTCCCTCCCGCTTCAGGCGGGTGCTGCGGGCTCTGGGCAGGCTGTGCCGGTGTCCCTGCATGGGGGGACAGCCTGAGGATTAGTGCCCTGCTGCCAGCGCCAGGCCGGGCCCCAGGCAGGCTGGCTGGGCCTCAGCCTGCTCAGCATCCCACGGCAGCAACACAAGTGGAGAGTCCCAGGAGACGGGAGACCGGGGTGTGTGTGTGTGTCTCAAACAGCCACAGCTGGGTGGCTGTGGAGTCAGCCAAGCACTCTTGGAAATAACACACAAGAGCTTCTGGGAGTAACCCAGCTCTGCTGGGAACAACCAGACTTGACAAAAAAGAAATTGTGACTGGAGGAGGGGTCCATGTGGAGGGAGGACAGCACAATTCAGGGACAAACATCCTTCTTCTAGTCCCTTGAAAGAAGAACAACACAGGACAGCAAAAGGGCAGCAATGAAGCCAAGAAGAGAGTGTGGAGTATCGGGCACAGTCAAGACCACCCAACAGCCCTGACCCCTCCGACCCATTTCCAGAGAGGTCTGAAAGAACAGACTGTGCATGATAAAAAATTTGCATAGAAAGCAAGAAACCTGTCTTCAGGGCAGGGAAACCCCTCCATGCAAAGGACCCCCCTCAAGTCTGGGCAGTGCTCCCAGGATCCTGGAAATCCCATCATCTGGATCAAGGCTTGAACCAGGAATGAGACTGCCATGAGCTGGATCTACGCTGGAACCAGGAACGAGATCCCTATGAGCAGGATCGATGCTGGAACCAGGACTACTGATTCCTTGTTCTCTCTCTTTTTGTTTCTCTTTCTTTTTTGCTTTTTTAAACTCTCTTTCTCTCTTTAACTCATCTCTTCTTTTATCTCTTCCTTCTCCCCCTACCCCTTTCTTGCAAACCTCCTGCCAGATGTAGATGGGGTAACTTAGCGACTAACATAGCCGTAGCCATGCCAGGTATGTAATTTACTAAAAAACTTGATGAGTTTTTGCAGACCCTGTGACTTTTGTCTTTCCTTATGATCATGAGCGTTTAAAAATTTTGGATGATTCCTTCCCCTTGAGGTTGGATTCACAAGTGGATGGCTTTGCCATGGACACACTAATCAAAGATCTGCCTCAAGCAGTGTTCCTCTGGGCATTTTTGGGAATCTCTTTGACCAGTGTTTCCCAGCTGCCTGGTATTGCCAGTGAATATCCAGAAAGTTGAATTCCCCCCCTAAGGACATAGGCTAACTGGAATGCTTAAGCTGTGTTCACATCAGTGTTCTTCCTTGATGGATTTTCCATTCCCATGACAAGTTCTTAATGCAAGAAAATTGCTTTTGTGCTGCTTCTGGGAGTTTTGTTTTTCTTTCCTAGCTCAGGCTTTCCCATTCTATGCTATTGGTATTTTTTGTTTGTTTTTTAATCTGCAGCTTGGCATGGCTAATAACGGCAGAATTGCTCATAAATAAAATCCATGCAAAAGGGAATGGGCCATTGGTTCTGGCTGTATGAAACAGAGGTCTGAAAACACAAAGTTAAGATGGAAATTCCTCATTTCTCCAGAAAAACTCTCCTTATTGTTTTCAGAGATCTTTTTCAGAAGAAATTTGGTTTGACTCCTATGATGGACAGAGACATGGACTAATGTGGGGATCAGAAGACGAGGAGGAAAGAACTCAGACCTAGGGAGTGCTAGTGGAAACTTGTAATACGAAATTATTTCTTATTTGCCTACACAGAAGATGTGAACGAAAATGTGTAAAATAGTGCTGTCTACCCATGAGATTTTTAAGACTCTCATGTCCCTGCCTAAACAGACAGATTTTTTCTGTAGTGATGCCACCTGCCTACATTTGTCTTTGCACCTTTGATATCTTCTTCCTCATAGTGTTTTTCTCCATGTTTGGCTGAATTTCATTTGCTGTTTCTCCTCTCTGGGAGTTTGATGAGTGACACTGACAACGCATGGAGCTCAGCCAGTAAATGGGCAAGCAATTAACAAACTCTGAGTAAGGGCATGATGAGCTGTACCACATCAAGAGTTTATAATTCCACCCGGGAGATTTGAGAGTAAGAAGAGAAGCTGAGAATGATCAGAATTAGGATCAGCAGCTGTGTTGCCAGTAACCCAAGGGAACACAGAGGATGCTGTACCTTCCACTTGCCAATTCCTTTTCCTTTGCAAAACCAACAGATTCACCTTTGACTATTGAACCATAAAGAAAATGTCACTGAAGTGCTACCATGGCTGTGACTTCTGTGTAATTATTTCCTTAATGCATGAAAAAAGAAAGCTAGATTTATAACCCATATTCACCAGTCAGTTTTCTAACCTAGGGTATAATTTTGTAAAACTGTCCTACTTCCAATTGCCTCAATTGTGATAGAACTCCTAAAATCCTTCAATAACAAAGCAATTAGTAAAATGGATTTGTATAATTATACACAGGCAGAAACAAAAGTTGTGTCCTGGGCTTCAAAGAACAGGAGCAACACACCAAGTATGCCAAATGCTGTGGCCCCTGTTAGGGAACTCAACATGTTCAACACTGGGGAGGAAGCAAAGAGACTCCTCCTGCTCTCTCAGTTCCAGGCTTTCCTTTGCCAGACTGAGGCTGGGGTATAACTAAGGAGCCAAGCTTTACATGTTCATATAGGCTTAACACAGACACAAGCCCTGCCAAGAAAATAGGGTGAAATTCAGTCACTATTTAAGTTAGTGATGAAACTCCCACTGATTCTTCTAGATCACATTTTCTTCCCTGAACTTACTGCTTTATCCCAGTGATATGACTGAGAACAAAGTGAATAGAATGTCAGTGCCTGGTTTTATAACCAGACAAACTTTGGCTGCCATAGCAGCTGCTTTTTACCTGGCCATCAAGCACAGGGCAGATATAGGAGTCAGCAGACTCAGGGGAAGTGACCTGTGTCTTATCCTTGTCCCCAGTGGTGAGCAGACCCAGTGACCAGGGATGATTCAGCTCACAACCTTTCTATCCCTTTCTTTACAGTCTATATTAAACAAAATATGAGCCACACTGTAAAGCCAGAGTGGATTTGAAATTGGGCTGTACAAGTTAACCCACCACTAATAAACGATCTGAAAAGCTGCCATTTCTCCTCAGCACTTGACTATACATTTATCCAGAAAATAAATGTACTAATCTCAGGTCAGTTAGAACAAAAATTGCCCTTTAGAAAGCATATCTCACACTGAACTCTCATTCACAGTTTGTATTTAAAAGCAAGGAATCTTGCTTTTATGGGGCTGCCTGGACAGAGAGCACATTTAAATGGATCATGAGGGTATTTTCTCACAAAACATTTGACTGAAATACTAGTAGGGGGATTTGGAGGAACTGGATGCTGAAACTGCTCCTGTGGCCATGCAAGAGAATTTTCTCCAATGTACTGAAATATTTAGCAGTGTGAGGACATCACATATTTCCCTGTTATACCTTTCCTTTGACATCTGATTTTGACCACAGAGACACGCTACAGATCCAAAGATGGAACTTGTGCCTGACTCATTAGCACAGCCATTTTCATGTTCTGAAAATATATTGTCTCCCATTTCTTATGGCAGCTGGGTGGCTGCCACTAACAAGCAGTTGCTTATGAAAATCATTTTCCACACGTTCTTAAAATAGAAAAAGCAAAGTATGCGCTGGCAGAGTTTTAATTTCAGACATTTAAATCTCAGGGCAATGCTGCAGCTTAGTGAACAAGACAAGGCACATCTGTAATATACTCTAGCCCACATTCTGTCCCACTGGCAATTCATTTTCTACCATGATGCCTTTTCCATTCCAGTTAGTGGTGTGAACAAATAGGAAAAGGGCATCAAGTTATTTACTGGATGTGACTCAGAAAGCAGAATCAAATTTCACAGCCAAGGAAGGACAAATGGTAAGCCGATAAGGAACAATTTTCTTGGGACTTTGTGCTGAATGATGGTTTCTTCCAGGCCTGTCCCTCCTCTGGTCTCACAGATCCATTTATTCCATCGGATTTACTTTACTCTTTTCACTTCTTACCTTGTCTCTTCAATTTGCACTAAATTCAGGCCTGTGAGATATATTACAGCAGCTGATTCCTTTGTTACTTTTCACTCCAATGGAGAGACCAATGCTGAGCACAGAGGGGGCCAAAGGAGAGAGGTGCTGGTGTGTACACACTATCAGAGCCTGCTACAGCAGACACAAATCATTTATCAAGTTAATTAAAACCTCAAAAAAAGTAAAATACAGGAATAATACAGAACATCAGAAGGGTTAAAGATTCCCCAGCCTTATTCCTAGGAGTCTCAGTAATTCAGCTTATTGTTGGACACAATAAGACTGGTTATTCCTTAGGCACAAGAATAATAAATATTATTACTAATAATTAATGCTTGTAAAGGTTTTTGCAAAAAGATAGTTGCTATAGAAACATTAAGCTGTTCATATATGTACAATCATTACTGCAACATTTTTAGTATGAAAAGAAGAAAATCCACGCATGGCAAAATTAATTTTACAAGTGGTTGTTGTTTTGTTGGTCTTTGGGGTTTTTTTAATAAAACAGACACCTGAAAGTATTTTATTTACTTATTAACTTACAGATGACAGGTTACATTTAGGACTGAATTATTTCAGTCTCATACAACAATTAAATCAACCTGGATTTGCAGCAGAATATGGCCAGAACAGCACAAAGTGAATCACATCCATAATTTGTACAGTTCCTTAAGGAATCCTTGTTGCATTTCAAGGCCATGAACAAAGCACAGGTGTAGGGAATATTAAATGCTTGGCTGGTCATTATTTATATTTACCAGCCTGTTAACAGATAATTTTGGTGGGAAAATTCATTCTGGAAAATCTTCAGAAGAGGTTTATATATCTTTGTCTGTGTTGAAGAAACGGGTTTGCACCTTGAAGTACGGCAACAGCTGAAAACAAAAATATGTATGGATGGGTACTTCATTCCTTCCTCCACCTCCGTATTTGAAATGAGTGACACAGAAGCAGAAAAGAAACTTAAATTCTCTGGCGGAGTGGGTTGTTGCTTTTGGGGAATGATGAATGTGGTGAGCCATGACTGAAAATACTACACTAAAAGAATTAAAATGCATCAAAGACAAGATTTCTTCTATTTCACCTACCACTACTTCTAGGACAAGAAATTAAATCTTAGTAAAGTTCTTAGGTAATCCAAAGTTCTAATATTTAGTTTTGTTTTCCCTGTTTTATTTTGGTTTCAATACTTGATTTTAATTGTAAAAAAAAAAATGTCTGAGGATATCTAAACCCATCTCAAGGTCATCTCTAACACTGTTATCACAATTCACAGAGCCTTTGGAAAGACTTCTTTTTGGGCTGAACAAATTGTAATTTGTCATTTCAAGTTTTAGAGCCATCTGTTTGAAGAAGCATTAAATCTACACTATTTTTATCCAGCAACTACAGCATCTATTTTTATTTTGTTATGTTTTACAGGAGCTCTATTGTTAGCTTTTTCAAAGCCTTCTCAGGAGGTTTAAACTTCAGATGACTTTTTATTTTTAACTTTCTGAATTGCTACCTGTTCTTAATTTACCTGCATTTCTCTATTACGTGATAGCTCAATATATTCAGACTGTCTGGTTTCCTTCAAATCTTAGAGATGACCTGTTCCCATTTGATACATATTTACAACTGTATTTACATATAATGTTTGAAATGAAAATTTAGAATCCAAAATTGCATTTCTCATTCACCTCACAGTGGGCCAGCACTTGCCATCCACAAGAATAGGAACAAAGTAAAAGTCCATAGTTTGGCTGTGAAGGAGAAAAACCACAAAACACCCTGAAGTCTCACCTGAATTATTATTCTGTTCATAAAAACTCTATTGATAGGAGCTATGACTACCCAGAGCAAATGTCCTGTCACCATCTCGTTTGCAAAGCTGTGCTGGATAATGTCTTAGAAAAGAAAAGAGAGGAAATAATGACAACTTCCACTTCAAGTATTAAAAATAAAGTTTGGAATTTTTTTGCTCTTAACAGTTCAGACTCTTGTCTTCTGCAAAGCAAATAATGCAAAAACCCCAAGAAGCACAAGATTATATCAGAGCTCTGCTCCTCTATATCCTGGGCAAACACAAATTAAGCTTTAGAAGTCTTAACTCTGCACTGCTGAATGGAGGCAAAGCCAGAAGGGTAGAAATAAGAAAAGATCACAAAGCAGATCAGGAATAAAGAGCCCAGGTGCTAAATCCATGTATGAGCTCAGGCACAGCAATGCCAAACTTCACATACTGATGTGACAGGAGCCAGGACTAGACCTTAAGGAGCTTGAGGAAGGGTTTTGTGACAGCTGAGTTGCTCCAAGATAATGTGGACAGAATGTTAATCTTTAGACCTGGACACTAACGAGGATTGGACCCTTTCCAGTGCTATTTGCTGATCTTTTACTTCCACCTGTGATTCTCAGCCTGTGTATTAGAGGGTCTCATCCTAAGGTCTGACGGGACCTTCCTTTTGATATTATACCCTGTCACAATTTTTAAAGTGCCATTTGGAGGAAAAATTCATGTCTCTCTCTTTAACAGCAAAAAGTAGCTTTTTCATCACAAAGATGTCTTTTGAGCATTGAAGGTAGTAAGGGAAAAATGTAACCGAAAAAGCCCCTGACTGGCAAATTCCAAAGTGCCAGCTACATACCAGCTTTGTTCATACAACTCTATCATCCTGCTAAGCACTTTGCAATTTTATTTCTTTCTTCTCACCTTCTGCAGGCCCATGTTAAATCCCTTCTTGTCTCATGGACTACTGAAAGCCTCTTGGGATGACTTAAAATATCTCAAAGAGGATGGATGGCAGCTTTTACCTCATGGCTCAGCTCTCTCTGAACACAAACATGGACATTGGCAAAAGAGGTATCTGGGACATGGCCAGCTGCGGCTGCCCTTTGACAGCCCTGTTTCCCAAACACCTGCCTGACTGTCACTGCCCAAAGGCTGTTGAAGTGGAAATTCTAATTTTAACTGCTCAGGAGTAGTTACATGCTGTCCCAGTATTTCTTATTTGAGTAATGCCATCTCTAACTTGGAATAGGAAACACCTGAGGTGTTTCCTGATGTCCCTGATAAGGCTGGATGTGGTGACAAGATGCAGAGCAGGGGCAGGTGGGATGTTGGTGGCAAAGGCAGATGTCAGGAGTGAACACAAACCTGAGTGAACCTTTTGGGCATCAGCCATCCCAAATCAGAGGCTCTGTGGATAAAGAAAAGACTTGAGCACAGCAAACCACTGCTGAGGTGAGGACGTCCTTTTTCCTCTCATACTCTCATGGAGTTCAGCACTCTTGCACTCATGCTTGAGTGAGTGGGGACTGAACAAACAGAAAGCTAAAGTCTGCAGGCTCAGGGAATAATGTATGTAGCTCTATGTTCTTGTTATTTTCTTACAATTTTCTCTTTCCCTGAACTGAGACACAAATCTTTTTTCTCTCCTGAGCGGGGGGTGGCCCTGCAAGGGGCAGGACACACAGAAGGTACATTTTAGGGAGAGGTTACAGAATCAGCAGCAATTTCAACAGTCCGATATGGACCAAGCCTCCCACTGAGCAGCTCCCAGGCCAGGGAATACAAAGGAGTTTTTGAAGGCAGAGTGAGTGCATGGCTATCAAACAAGATTATAAAGCCAAGGCAGAGAGCCAGTATGAGCCAGGATGAGGGTTCAGAACTGGGTAAGAAACAAAGAAACTTCAGTCAATAAAGCACAAGTGCTGGAGTAGCAGGCACCCTCAGGGTTATATTTTAGGAAAAAGCAATTTCAGAGACTGAAGAGAAAATAAACTCTGATTTCTAAACACTCACAGATAGCTGATAGCTTGGAGTTTTAGCAGTTGCTTCCATTACAGCCATCTCATGCAAATACTGCAGGTGAATCATTATCATAATCGCCCAGTTTGGAATACAATCATCTGTGTTTTGTTCCATGTGAGAAATATTAATTCTGTTTGCCTGCCTCTCCCAGTGGTGCCAGATGAAAAACTCCACACTATTTTCTTTATGTGTGACAATAAAATCAATTGGATTCCACAATTGTTCAGAAATAAGGAACTTAAATATTTTAAGAGAAGTTGGTCTAAAATAAGGCCAGGAAAACAATTCTCTCCAACTGCAATTTCCTGCCTGACTGCACAACAATTTTCTACAAACTATCTTCTTCTGTAGATTCAGCTGGAATTCAGCCAGGATGGATTCTATTAGAAAAACACTTACATCCATCTTTAAAAGAGTTGACATCAGCCCTATTCACATGACTCTTGTCCGTATGGATGAGGCAGGTTGGATAGATTCTAGGGAGCATCTTGTGTTCCCCTAAACAAGGGGAACATGGAAGAAAAACTGACCCTGGTAGATGTAGAACTGACAAAACAAACAGGCAAAACAAACCAGCAGAAACAAGGCTCTCAGTTTAGATTCTTGCTTCATCCCATGGGTTGGAATCTTTCATGGAAGTAGTTGTCCATCTTAATTATTTTTCCCATGATATATTTCAGTCTTTCACTACTTTTCCAGTTTTCAATCTCTTTTTTTTTCCTTGGGATACCTTAAGGGAGGAGCCTTTGAGCACTGCAGTCTCCCTCCTAAAAAAAAAGAAAAGTATATTGACTTACTAGCTCTTTTTTCTTTCTTTTCTTTTTCCCACTAGGAATCTTGACAGGACAGATCAATTGGGCTTACTTAAAACCTTTTTATTTCTAACCGTATTATTTTCTGTTCAACTTAACAGAGACAGGTCTCTGGGCTGCAATCTAAAGGCATCAATATGCATTTCTGAGTTACACAAGTGAAAAAAGCATCATTTTTCTTAAATGAGACATATTTTCTGTCACAGTGTCTAAAAAATTACATAGCTCTAACAGCTTCTTCTAAATTATTGAATAGACACCAAGCAGTAAAGGTGTACAATGCGGAAGTCTTTTCAGCTATGTTTGTGAAACAGTTAATTGAATTTTACATAAATGTAAGTTCTGCAAAAGAATATTGACAAGAAAATAGGAAATAGTTTTGAACACAAACTTCCTCCATCTGGATGTATTGTGAAAAAACAGAGGTGAAAAGCATTGAGGAAAATGTGTTTCCATGTGCATTTGCCAGTGATTAGAACTGGTTAAAGTTTACTAAGTGCTAAATATGTCAAAGATTAGTCTTAAGGGAATAGTCTTAAGGGAATATATATAAACAGACATAATTTTTTTTAGAAAACAAAAATATAAACACAGAACACAAATATGTTCATATATTTATATACATATAAAAGAAGGAAATGTATTTATTTCTTCTTGTGGACACTGACACAATCTGTCTGGTTTTTTATTGGTCATTTTTCTATGTTGCTTGGGGTTTGAGGTTTTTTTTGTTGGCTGGTGGTTTTTGGTGGGTTTTCTTGTTTGTTTGGTTTGGTTTGGTTTGGGTTTTTTGTTTACATTGGAAATAGCTTTCCATGCTTTCCAGATGGAATTCTAAAAATACAATTTCTCCTCTATTTGAATTAAGATGTCCTGGAAGGTGTAAGCAGGCACACTTGTATTCAGTAGCTGCCAGTCCTGTTCCTTCTTTGCATATGGAGATGTCCACATAAGCACCAAGCATTAAAAACCACAGCTGGAAATTGGTAAAAGATTGGAGGGAAAACCAGGAAGGGCAAAGCAGTCAGAGGAGGAAAGTCACGAGGAAAAGGCAATGTTGTGTGTAAAAAGAAAGTACAGGGAAATGGTGTTTCAAACTGCAGCTGAAAAGGAGAGAACAGGTGACAGAGCAGTGTGAAGCCCTAATGTTTCAGTGTCATTATAGGACAGAGGCCAAAAAACCAGCATTTTCTCATTTTTTAAATGCAAAGTGTTCTGAATATTTGCTATTATCAGTACGGAACAGAGGGAAGCAGGCAAAGCAAAATAGCTGAGACTTGTTTCTACATATAAGTCAATACATTTGTCAAACCCACTACACAAGTAAAAGTCAATATACTTGTGAATAAGCATAAGTAAAAATTGTTCATAGCTATTCTAAAAAGTTATGCATGTATCAGCATGGTAAAATATAAAATAACCCCTTTTTTTTCTAACTACTGTTACAATGTTTGCACACACAGTTCAAGTACTTCCCCACTGAAATAAGCAGTTAAGCCTGGGCTTCAAGCAAGCACTTAATGATTCACAGGGCAGTCTCCAGCTGGACTATGCTTCTTACACATCAGGTTCTTAAAAAACAAAAAAAGGAAAAATGAGTGACCATTTCTGGCAGGCCTTTTCCATACACATGCAGGACTTCAAGAATTTAGATTAAGTGCACATTTTTTTGCTTAGGAGAACTGGGTTTTTTTCTTGTCAGGGATAACAAGATTAACAAGTTAATAATTACTAGATCTACAATATAATCTTTGATTGACAGTCTAGTGGAATGATTTCCTTGAAAAGTGTTCCATGATGAGGATTTCCATAGGAAGCTAAAGTATCCTGCAGCACTTCCCTACCTGCAGCATAAGCAGTAAATACAGTTATACCACTTCTGGAAGAAAAATTCTCAGTTTGGCAGGTAGTGAAGTTAGAGGATGGAAATTTAAAATTCTGTTTAGATAAACAGAGAACCAACAAGAAATACTGGAGATAATAGTGGTGGTGGCAATTCCTGAAAAGCCTCAATTAAAAGTATTTTAATCACTTCTTCTTTTAAATTGCAATTGTTTTAATGTGTTTTTGTGTTGTTTTCAAGATGCTGTGAGCTAAAGCTAATTGGGAGGCTCCATAAAAGAGGGAAGATTTGGAAGGATACTCTTGAAAAGAGGCCACTCAAACGAAGAGAAAATAAATGCTTTCAAAATTAAACTGATATATGAAACACCAGACAAATGGGTGCAGCTTCCCTTCTATGCCACTCTGCCCTGTGCACTTGCTGGGTGTCTGTCAGCAGCCTTTAATGGAGATGACTTTCAGAACAAAACAGTTCATGATGTTATGAAAATAGGGGCTCTTTCATGTGCCTTAATGCTGACAATCAAAATCAGCAATGCTGAAAACCTCAAAAAGCAAAGGATAGTTTGGACTTCTTTATCTAAATCCAGTTTTGGGGACGCATGTCGCTTTGAAACTCTTTTTCTTTCTCGCCTTTGGGTCCCAAAGACCTCCCAAATCATGGGGAAAATTGCACACACTTACCCCACAACTGCTTTCTGAGCATTATCCTATTGCAACATGAGGGTTGCTTGAAAACTGTGGTGATGGTTTACAGGTTAGTGAGGGAAGGTGTGAACTGAACTCCTTCACAGCTGAACTCCTCCATGTCTCCCAGGCTAGGAGGATATAAGCCCCTCACTATAGGAAATCTCCGTTGTTAGAGTCCAGGACGTGCCTTTGGCTGCCCTGGGGGGTCGGAGACCTCAGCAAGGGGGTTTTAAACTCTGGCAGAAAGCCCAAAATAATACAGCTTTTAATTTCAGCCCATGGGAAAAATTGCCAACCTTACAAGAGGAACTACAAACCACGGCAGTCTAAAACACGTTAGTAGCTCAGTTTATCACAGAGTGAAAATGTAAAATTTCAGTTTTAAAATGAGAACTAAGGAGTTAAAATGGAGAATTTTGAGTATAATTCTCCCTTCTCCTTTCTCTTCTCTCTCCTCCATGTTTCTTGGTGATGATGGCACAATAAGATTGGTAAAAATAAAAGTAACATGTCTAAAATTAGTAAAAATTTATTAGTATATTACAGTAAATAATAATACGTTTTAAACAATGGTTGGTTTACGGGACAGATTAACAAAAAGCAGGACCACCTGACTGGGAGCAGTTCCTGCAGGGTTTCAGCTGGCACTTGGATTGCGGCCAAAGCTGAAAGCTAGCTAAAAAATAAAAAAAAAATAAACAACCTTAAAACAAAACCTGCAAGCCTCTCTCGTCTGTTCTGGCTCTGGGACAAAACTTTAAAAAAGCTAAACCACCACAATTAGCAGGTATGAGGAGTAACAACTCCCACATCCATCTGAAAGACAGGCTTTGTGCTGCTTGGTTTTCACTTCCAGCAACCTCTTCTCTGTTCTTCCAGCCCGCAGATCCATCTTTCCCTCCTCTCATGGAAGCTGTGACTGGTAGATAGTGATGCAGAGGGAAGGATGGGAAACTTCACAGCCCCTGCCTTAGCAGAGCTGTGTTGTTCGTCTGTTTATTGCCATGTGACATTCTGCTAATGCCATTCTATTCACGTCACTCTAAAAGTCAAAATAGGAATTCTTTAAAAGTCAAAATTAGAATTCTTTAAAAGTCAATAGCTAGATGCTTTTGACTTCCTTTTACTTCTTATTTTATTTTATTTTATTTTATTTGGGGATTGTTTCTCATTGCTACTGAAACCAGCAGTAGATTAAAGACAGAATGAGGCTCCAAGAACACAAAGCTATATAAGGCACAGAGCATCTGCTTGAGTTAAAACCTGAAGCTGTGTAATTTTTCTCACAAGGCAGTAAGATGCCAAAACCACTCATATCAAAGCTATATTTTGGTCAAACAGGACAACCATTCACCATTTATCAGCAGCTGAGCCTAGTAAATTATTTGTCACTCTCTCCAGTGGCTCCCCAAGCACTGTCAACTTTCCGTACTTTGCTTTAAAAACCTTTCCTTTCTTAAATGACATTTGAAAGGGTGGTAGAGGCAGCTTTTTCTTTTTGATATACAATTGTATATTATTAATAATTGGTGCATTATCCCAAGCAGTTGAAAAAGTACAGAATCCCACTGCTTGCAGGGCCAGTAAGTGGGAAAACAGAGGACAACAAAGAGCTGTTAACTGCTGTTGTGAAAGGATAATTTATGTTCTACTTCAACAACAGATGATAGTTGTATGCAGCAGACACACACCTGAGATGTATAGAGTGTGAAAGTTTACATACTTATTTGGTCTCTCCATGGGAATTGAAGTTACATCACCCATATTCCAGAAAAGTATTTGAATTATTGAGTTATTTTTACATTACTCTCATTTTGTCTCATCCCAGTCTGTGCTAAGGGATCATTTCAGCACAGTTTTTGGTGAAATCAGTATACTCAAAAACATTTAGGTTTTTGAGACTGACATTTTCAGAGGAGAAAAAGTCCTTTTATAAAAAAGCTCCTCAGCTGGAGGACGAGCAGAGTCAGAAGAGCTGTTGCTTTCAGGGCTCCAAACTGCACGATATTGAAAATCTCCTACTTGAATCAAGTAAAACTTGTACCAACTCCAGCTGCAACACCTGCTATTAAAGGACAAGCTCACTGAGGATGGAAAGTCGATTTATGGGAAGATTACACACAATGCAGGGTTCTCTGAGGTCATTAAGGATGTTTCTTTGATGGCTGTTACTTCCAACAGTTACAACTTGGGTTTCTTCAAACCATGGTCAAAATAAAGTTAACAGTGAATTTGGGGGAAATCCTCCAGCTATACAACAATAAAGCATGTAATAAAGCGTATCTAAAAACTAGGACTGAATGGTCTCCCCTGTGATGACACTGAAAGATCATTTTTATTGGAAATCACAACAGCAATTTAAAATGGATTACATTTTTTTTTTTTGAGAAGGGTGAATCATAGCCAATTTCACTCTTCCATCTACAAGTCCTTGTGATTCATCCTGCTCAAATTTAAAAAGCACTATATGTCTGTTTCTGAGACACTCAGTCAGCCTTCCTTTGTGATCAAAAGAGAAATATATGTATTTTCAGAGCAGAGTTTATCTGACCTATTTTAGATGTTCACTTCTGATTGAGATGAATCAAACTCCAGTTTCCATTAACCACCCTGTCAGATTTCTGTTGCCTGTACCAGGAACACGAGTGAAATGCTCTGATGTTGATACTCACTAAAAAGATGAAGCCAAATACGTAACTTAAATTTGGAGAAGACTCTCTGTGGACACCCAGTGATCTGCAGAGCAGGTCCTAAGGAATGGCAGTCCAAAGTGATGCATCAGTCTAACACCCTGCCAGGAGTGCTCTCCAAGAGTTTTAGGCTCTTGCACACTGAACTATAAAGAATTACATGTAAAACCATAATACTCTGAATGAGAAAGGAAACAAGGATATTTTTTACTCTCCTCAGTCTTCTTGATCTAACACCATGAAGATTAAGGGAACTGACAAGACTTTTTGCTTTTCCTTCACTTCTTCTCCCTGCATCACTATTTGCAGAGGAAGGAAATGTGCAAGAGGGAGATGGGCTGTGCTTTGATTAAGTTCACCACGTGAATAATTGAGGAATTAAATGTGTTTGTTGTCACCAAGTCACCTAGTGGCCCCTCGCAGAGGGAAATGTTAACTAAAGCTGGTTTGGTAACACCAGGACAAGAAGCAGAGAACCTGCCATTTGAAGCTCAGTAAAGAATTGTGCTAATGAGTTTTAGTCAGATGTAACACAAGCTTCAACCACAACTGGTATTTGTCTATGTTTATATTGAATGAAAAATTAATGCTAAATCACAGTTTCTCTACACAAGGATGAACTACAATGTACATGGGTGAGTGAGAAAATTTAATTATGTCTAAGGGTTAGGTCAATATTATTGAGAAAGTAAAATTTGTTTTATTGTCCAGTTTTGAAAGACTTCCTTGTTGCATGGTGTATATGCACAGCTTGAAGGTGACAGGAATATTGTCCTCAGAAATAATTAGAGCAAAAAAACAAGCAATCTCTAAGGGCCTGTCAGCAATTAACTAGGTGATCATATCACAGTGGCAACGCACCCCTAATTTGGACTGCTTCCATCCTAATAGGGCAACCAAGGGATTTAAGTGTCAGATAAAAAAACTAACCAGGGAGTATGATCAAGACGGTTGTTAGGTGTAATTTTTTTTTTTCCAAGACACATAGCACAATTAACAATGTTAAAAGCATTAGTTCTGCACAGGACCTACATCTTCAAAAGACAATTAGGGGAGAGTTAAAATGAAATTTCAATGAGGACAACTTCAGACATCAGGGCCCATGAGGGTGAGAAATAATGAAATGTTTATGAGGAGGAGAAAAGTACTAAAAACACTTGTAGGCTTATGGGTAATCGAAAGACCTAAAAAATGCAAAGTGTGATGCTGCATGAAGTGACTGAGCCAGAGGCATGACTGTGACTGCAGCAAGCACAAAAATGGACAGAATCAGACTGTAAACATTCTCAGAGCAATAGAAAATCTTTTAATGAGGGAATCAAATGGATTATTAACCTAAACACTGAAGTCTCTCATGCAGTGAGACTGTCCAATTTAAACATAATAGTCAAGAAATCAGAGAATTGTGGTAAATAAACAGAAGAGCTGATCTGACCAGAGTGGAGGGGTTGTTTTCACAGCAGCTGGAACAGTGACTAAGGTTAGTACTCGCAGTGGAGGAGTTGCTTCTCAGCTATGAATTTCTCCCCCAAAACAAGTAACTGGTTCATAGACATAAATTTCACGCAGAGTAACCGTGATCACTCGTTAAGCAGTAAAAAGCTCCTGTTCAACTGACGTAAACGTTTTCAACACCAAAACTTAATCCACACTGAAAGTTTACTTGAGGGTTTGACTCCACAGGAGATGGTTACTGAGCCTTGATTTGTTTGTCATCCACAATTCTCCTTTCCATGAAGAGTCACAGGTTGCATCTGCTGACACCGAACTGATGTTGCTGGAGGGAACATAAGGACATTGGTGATTATCCCCAAAATCCCATCTCTCCTTGCAAGGACACTGGTATTCACCTCATCCATCCCTAGGCTGTTCTGTGTGGGGTGGTCACACGGCTTTCCCTTTGTATCCAGGAGACAAAAATACACCTCTCCAGGGTGCATTTCACCTGAGAAGATCCTGGTGTCTGGTACTAGCAGGGTCTGTTTCCTTCCACTGCAGAACTGCACAGACTTGCCCACATGGAGCCTTCCCATTGTGTGGAAACTGCCCTTTGTTGTGGGAGTGACCAGTGTCAAAGGGAACAGAACATTCCATGGGGCTCCCAGGAGTATTCCCAGCCACAGGGGCAGGGGGGACTTACAGGCAGCCCAAACTCGGGGTGATGTACATTGCTGACAAATATGTTGTGGAGACAAGTTCCTCATAGGATATTCTATCAGCCCTGGGAGCAAGGGAAGAGAGGTTGGTCTTTGGTGATTCCCATTAAATTTGCATTTCTTTGCCATGTGAATGCATTGCATAGCCATTCAGAGATTTGTCTGATAAAGCCATTGTATGAAGTTCATAAACAAAATTGACTTCAAGATTGATTTTTTTATACCATCTTCTTGTGGGGAATTGGGATCTGATGGTACTATACCTCCTTGATCTTTGTGTGCTAGTGGCTGGGGGGGAAAAAAAGAGCGTATTTCTCGTTAGCTGGTCATTTTAGTTCTATCAAGTGAAGCTTTCAGGTTCATCAGTAAATGTCCACATGCTCTCTCCATTGTGCTTCCTTTATTTACCCAAAGTCCAAACTTTCTTTTGCAGTAGATCTGTTTTTTTCTTCCACTCATAGTGATTCATTTTTCTTCTAATAAAAATAAATAACTATGACCTTTTTTCCCAGCAGTAAAAAATAACTAACTAAATAAAATGAAGACAGGAAACAGTAGAAGCAAAATAATCACAAAAGCCAAGTGTCTCCTGTCTTGCTGAAAGGGAGAGAGGAAGAGTGTTCTTTAATCCAAACATCATGATACTCAGTTACATTCAAGCTGTGAGGCAAATGTTCCCTGATGAGCAATTAGCAAAAAATCTGAGGCTTGAAATTTTAAATCGTACTTGTCTCTGATCTACAGGGTTGAGAAGTATGTCAGAGCATCAGAAGCTGCAGACATCACCTTAATGAGATCTCCTGGTTAGCTGTAAAACTTCTTTGAAGAGAGAGTTTGATCCCAGGGTGTGCTGGAAGCCTCCTGAGCAGGCTTCATTCCCATTAAGCCAGCACTCCTCAAGGATCTTCAACCCTCTTCACAGGCACAGAAAACTGGCTGATGAAAAGGTCCTTCCTCTACCCATGACAGGAGCACATGCAGTGATGACATTTCTGTCAGTTTTCTGTCCAATGTGTTCTGTGAAGCTCATGCAATGAGACTCTCTTGCTCATTCTGGGCAATCCACACTGGTGACCAACAGAATGTGTCATCAGCAAAAATTCCCTATTAACTTCCGTATTCCTTTGAGCAAGAAACCCAAGCCCATTATTTTTCATCCTAGGTGCTCCCTATCCTCTTTGCAATGATTTTTGTTATGTGTAGATTGCACAACAAATAGGACAAAGACTCCTGGGGCTAAACAGTTTGAGAGCCTAATGAATGGAAAGAAAAGGTTGAAG
>VYXC01006401.1:39804-74739 GCA_013397175.1 Platysteira castanea
CAGAGATGCCATGAAGACATTAACCCAAGCAAGTGATGAGTTAACTGCTTCAAATTAATGGAATAGTTTCTATCCAAGCATGCCTTGCTGAAAGAAAATAACCAAGCAATAAGAAGAAAATACCCAAATGAACTCATCAAACTATATATAAAAGAGGGAAATTAGAATTAGAATTAAGAGATTCAGGGAAAATTAAAGGATAATTCGAAGCTGACCTAGGTGTATGTACTGTCTTTATGCCAACACTGAATTGGTTTTAAATAGCTGTAAAATCAATCACGTATTTAGAAAACAGAGCTGCTTGTGCAACAGCTGCCTTCCAAAAATGTGTTCCAAGGACTTACAGAGCTAGAGCTAAATAAATTCACAGGCTGCACGAATGGGTTGAATTTTGAACTCCAGTTGATGTCTCATGTCATTTGGATCTCTCAGAGGTAGAAAAAACCCTATATATAGTCCAAGGTGCCACAGGAGTGTTTCTACAAACTACAGTCTAGGATGAGATCTCAAAGCAGCTCAGCCACAAGAAAGCAACTAGAAATTAGGCACAGAAAAAGAAGCCAAATTATTCAGCCTCCCTTTCATGTAAACCTCAGACCTGTTCCATTTTTCAGGAAAAAAAAACAATCCGCAAATCAATGTTACCCTGATTTAAAATTACAACTTCCACTGACTGCAGAATACAAATATCTGTATTGATTATTCTACCTCGCAATCCTCCTTGCATTTCAAATCTTTTCCGTCTCTATGTACCTTTCAAACCTGAATACATCTTGCCTATTTAGTTCATCAGAGAAGTAAGTTGCATCTGATCAGAATTTTATCTTTCTCTTCTGTGCCATTTCCCCTTGACCAGACACCTGAATTCTGTCCCACTCTGAGGGAGAGAACAGGAGAGAACTGCCAGGTTTGGGACCAGTAGAAATCTGACATTCCAAATCATCTTCAGGAAACTTCAGTGCAGGTATAAATTGGGTGGGTTTTTGTTTGGTTTTTTTTCCTTCAAATAAAGTGGAAATCAGGGAGAAAAAAATTGTGTAAATTTAAAACACAACTCTGAGATGCTATAAAGTGGAATATAATATAATATCTCCACATACCAGAAATGTGGTAAACTGACACAGTTGTAGACTGGAAAAAGTTATAGAATCATAGAATGATTTCACTTGGAAGGGACCTTAAACGTCATCTAGTTCCAACTAGATGGTGAGAGTAGGAAGGTACATTTAAAAATTTTAGAATTAAATGACAGTTTAAAGCCACTATCACTTGTCCTGTCACTCCATGACCTTGTCTAAAGGCCCTCCCCAGCTCTCTTGGAGCCCCTTTAGGCAACGAAAAGTATCAGAATGTCCCCTTGGATCTTTCTCTTCTCCAGGTGAACACCCCCAGCTCTCTCAGCCTGTCTCCATAGCAGAGGTGCTCCAGCCCTCTGAGCATCTCTGTGGCCTCCTCTGGATTCACTCCAACAGCTCCATGTCCTCATTATGTTGGGGACCTCAGATCTGGACACAACTCTGCAGGTGGGACCTCACCAAAGCAGAGCAGAGGGGCAGAATCCTCTCCCTCTGTCTGCTCACCCTACTTTGGATGCAGCCCAGGGCATGGTTGGTTTCGGGGCCACCTGTGCACTTTACTGGGTCATGTTGAGCTTCTTGTCAACCAATTTCCATCAAATGTCAATCATTCTGATTTAAGTGGTACCTTGCAAGTTATTCATTATGTTGTTTTGCTTATACTCAATAAATTATAGCAGCTAATTAAGTCATCAATTTTAGCATTGCCACCTGTCACTTGTTGCCCTCGGGGTCCTGACAGGAAAATGTTCTGTTATTTGGGGAAGTGGAGATTGCAAGGGGGGAGATGCAGAGAAACAGCACGTCCGGGTTTTAGTTCATTCAATAGCAGTTTATAGGTGCTATAAAAGAAAACTGAATGCTGCATTCAATCTCTCCTCTATTTTTTCTCTTTAGCAGTTAGTCTCTTCTTTCATTATTTAGACTTAGAGCATTCTGAAAAACACTGGAAATGGAAACTGTGTATAAAACTCTTTTTACAATTTTTTCATGAGAGAAAAATGCCATCCTGTTCTACAGAGTTTTCATGGGCAAAACATTTTTGCAGGAAGCAAATATGATTTTTCAGTTTAAAAAGACTCCGGTGAAACAATGCCATCTGCATCAGCTCCACTCAGGACATGAGATCAGGATTAATGTCTGCCTTAGGTCAGAAAGGGGCTGTATCTGGGCACAAATATTGGGGATCCCAAGTCCAAAACAGGGACTTTCACACAAATGCCAACCTGATGGAAGGTGGCCAACTCCTTAAAAATAACAGTCAGGAACCTAAATACTGACAATAACATCTTCTATATATCCCCTTCCCGTGCTCCAGCCATCTAAACACTAAATGGGGAAGGAAGCACAGCCTCTGCCCTGCTGGAGTGTGGCTGAGAGGGCCAAGCACATCCCAAGCACACCCAGCAGCTTCAAAGGCCACCAGTTCAGTGGTAGGAAGCTCAGAGACTTCTCATCAGTGCAGAATAATCTGTAAGGCTCCACAATGATTGGAAATAAACAACTGTGGGAGCTTATGGGGCTTTTTTTGACCCATGCAAAGTCAGCTGCTAAGTTTTGGGGAAAAGACTAAATGTGAAAGTCAAAGCCTGTGAACAAAATATATACGTAGAGTTTATGCTACATTATTCAGGCAAGCAGCTAACTAGAGGTTTATTCCTCAGTAGACTTACTTCCACTTGCTGCACTTGGAAGAAAAGGAAGGTTTCTATTCGAGTATATAATTGTATTGTCTGTAATCAAACATTCTTGTACTGAGAGAAGACAACACACCATAAATCTAAACACATGTGTTTAAGTGTTTTAAAGTAGCAAAAAATTCCATGCATTTTTCTATTTATTACAGCCACAAAAATACATGAGCCAATTGACTCCCACCAAACAAGAGTGAAATAGATTTTTCTATTTTTTATGCATAAGAACTCTATACATCCCTTCACCCCACACCTATGTGATTGTCTTTTGCTATTTTATTCCTTTATTCATTTATTTTTCTCCCCACATAGGCAGATATTCCCCACTCACTCTGAGACATCTGTTTCTAGTATTACTACTGGGCATAGAGACCATTACTTCAATTTTATCTTGATACTTTTTTTTTTCCAACTATTGGGCATCTCTGTATACTCAATATGCAACTTATTTTTCCTCAGGAGAATATGCATCTTATTTGTAATGCAGGAAAAGAATACAGTACATTCCATTCTTCTCACAGTTTTTCTAAGAGTACAAAGCCATCTACAGATTATTTTCATGGGCTGAACTGAGTTTTATTTAGTCTCTCCCTCTCTCAAGAGAGTTGCAACCACACTTCTGTACTGTTTCCTTTATTTGCTGTCTGCCCAATTGTAAAGATGATTATTTTTCAAGTCATAGGGAGAAAAGGAGAAAATTCATATTGAGATAGCCCTGAAAGCTCTATTTGGCTAAAGGGACTTGCTTTTGACTTTTTTTTTCAGTGACCAAAACTCCTTACTCTAGCTTGGATCTGATGCCATGATGATTTTTGTCTTTTCTTTTATATACTTTCTATATGCCTTTTATATAGCTTTTATGTATTCTCAGTGCTCTTAGCATGGATACTTGTAGTTCCTTATGTCAAATAATTTAGCATAGTCCTAATATTCCATTAAGCCAGGAACCCAAACATCCTGGAGGCCCCACAGCTGGCGGCTGGAGAGCCCAACGCCATCCTGAGAAACCAAGGTCCTCTCTAGAACACACCCTGTAAACTGAGACTAGGCCCATCCAGGGGGGAATTCCTCAGGATGGGGGATATCACATTATTCATTCAAGCCTCTCATGGGGGGATCTGTGTTAGACATGCTGATTTGCAAGGTCTATAAATGGTATAGGTGATCCATTTCGTGGGTGCATTCCGGCACCTTCCACCTTGGCACCACAAGGATCCTTATTAAACACTGAGGTTAAAACCCTTTTTCCCTGAACTGCATCTGGTTCTTGATTTTTAAGACCAGGAAAAGACTTTGCCCCCCTTAAGAAATATTGTCTTTGTAGGTCCCTTGGTCAGTTGTACAGGAAAAGACACATCCCAACAGAGACCCTGTGTGAGGTGTTTAGCACAGGATGGACACAGCCCTATGTCCCCTTCCAGCAAAGAAACAGACTGAGAACCATGGAAGTGATTTCAAACAACTTGACAACACCACTGAAGAAGGCAGAGAAGGTGTTGGAAAGGGCTCATTTTGAGTCTGCTGGACATTTGGGTCCACCCAGGCTGTTTTATCTCTATTTCTTGAACTCTCACTCATGTGGAGATCATCTGTGCTCATGCTGTTGGGTTTAAAAAAAACATCTGTGATGGCTCAATATGTCCTACACTGAGCAAATCTTTCTTCTTAATGAATGATCTGGCAAAAACTGACATCTTTTACTGGGAAAAAAGCTAATTTTTAAAGAATATTTGCACTAAAAGTCAGTAAAAGATTATATAATTCTTTTACAGAAACATGACCCTTTAGTTTAGAAAGTATTTTCACTTCTTTGCTTTGAAATATCTTCATTTTTTGCTGTTGCAGGTAGGATCGAAAGTTTTCAGCCTCATTCAGACACAAAAAAGAGGATTTTCTGTGTATGACCTCTGCGAAGATTTCAGATTTCTGCATCGAAACTGGAAATGATGGAGGGCTGTCCTTTGGCCACGAGAAATAAGCAGTGCATTAGTCAGCTCAGTGGAGGACTTGACTGCCTTCCTAACCCCCATTTCCTTTGTGCCTTCCCAGGAAAGGTTACTCGCACAGCCCCCGTGGTAACGACTGCCTGACATTTCCAGGCACATCTAACAAACACCAGCGCAGAGACACAACCCTCTCAGCACGGTTCCAGGCCATTGATTTGTCTCTATCCTCAGTAACTAACTTCAATGTCACAAGGATTAATTAATCAAAGTTGGTAAACTGGTTGTAGGGTGAAATTCTGTTAGAATGTTTTAGTAAATTTGCTTTGTTCCTATGCCTGAGATTTTAATTTGTTTATTTGATTGGTTTTTGGTTTGGGGGTTTTTTTGGGTTGGTGGTTTTTTTGTTTTTTTGGTTTCTTTTTTTGATAAAGGCATGATCGTGCAGCACTTGAAAAAGAAAAAAAAAAATAAAATAGGGTCTTAATGCTGTTCTAGCACTACAAAATCAGTGAAACATTTGTCTTACCCAGAGAGAAGTCCTCTTGGAAGTCGTACTGAAGTAGAAATGTCCAGACTATTTTGGGATGAAAAATGTGTGGTGGAACAGACTATGAGCTATTAGGACACGAAATAGAACTATCAGGGCGTTGGGATCTGAAACACTGCTTTTCATAATAGTACAGGGAAAGAAAAACCGAAACAACTTAAATTGGCAAATGATTCTTTCCATTGTAAGTAGATTATAACTGAAAAAATTCTCACAGTGATTTTTCATGATCCCTTAGAAAAAAGTTTAATGTGCCAAATTTACAGTATACCATCAGATGAGTTTTTCTTTAAGCTAGTCAGTATCTCAACAGAAGCAGAACATTGGATCCCAGTGAGATTTTAGTTTCTTCATTCAGACAAAACTGTAATTTTTTTTCCTCTCTTGCCTCTGTGATGTTGCATGTATCTGACAAAGGAATAAAGTGCTATTGAGGGAGAACAGAAGAATTTTCCACCTATTTTGTTGTAGGTTGTAAGGAGTCCACTAAGGACAGGACAATCAACTTTGAGTTCAGTGGTAGAGAGAAAAGAGAAAGGGAGAGAAATCCATGTTTTCAGGCTTTATTGTGAAAAAAGTGGAAAAAAATAAACACAAGAGATGATAAAGCCAGGCTGGATGAGGCTCTGAACAGCATGGTCTAGTAGAATGTGTCCCTTCCTTCAGACCCAAACCATTCTCTGATTCTGTGATAAAATTCCAGCCCACAGAGGACCACGGAGAGTTTTACCATTAACTTCAGTGGGATCAAGCATGTACCCAGTGCCCTCTAAAACCTGATGCTGAAACATCTTACAAGACATGTTCATGTAGGGCCCATCACAGAAAATACCCTTTGCAGCAGCAAAAAGCAGCACAATCAAAAGGGCAGAGATGCTATGCATTCCTGGAGAGGTCTCCTATGCTCTGTTCTTTGTGCCAAAGCCAACAAATAAAATCTTGTGAGAAAATGCAAAAATGAAATCCAAAACTACAGCAACAAAATACTCTCGAAGGCAAGGAAGCTGCTTCACCTTTAGACCAAAAACCCCAGCACACCTGCATTCCAAAGTGAATGGCTGAGGGATTCAGCCATTCCCATAATTTCAGATGAATTGTTGTCCCACCTACCCCATGATCCTCACTTCAATTCCCTTCTGTATTGGTTCAAAAAGCCCTATGTATAGCTGAAAACAGGCAACTACTGGAAACTTCCTGTAAATGGATTTCTTAAATACTATGCTGCAGACAGCGTGATGCAGGCAGGGTGACACAATTCCCAATGAATTTAACTTTCTTAAATTGAGAATCAAATTCAGTTGGGTACTATGAGGCAGGGCTGGGACAAACGCCGGCTCTGGGGCAGCCAAACTTTGGGCTAAATGAAAGTGAAACAATGCCAAGCAATCAATTAGAAAATTTTATTTATGGCAGCAACAATTTAAACCTTATGACAAGTTGAACAGCAGAAAGACTCGAAACATTTCTGAACAGGCTGTGGATTAAAGTTCTCTGAACAGCCCATGGCAGCAGCAGATTCAGCTTTTAACCTCATGACAGACAGGCTGAATGGTGATTTAAACTTTTAGAAAGAGGAAGATAGGAAGAAGGAAAGACAGGAAATTAGAAATAAAGAGAACAGATCTGGGTCAGCACCCCGGGGCCCAGCACCGTCCCAGGTCTGGTTCCTGTGATGACAGGGGCACTCCCAGCCCCTCAGTTGTGCTATTTTTCCTCGCACAAGCACATTTTGATATTCTCAAACTCCTCAGAAGGGGCTTGGGGGGGTCTGTCTCAAACTTGTTTTTGGAGATAGTTACCCGAGATAAGGAAGTTGGTGTCAGAAAGTCTCTGTCCTGCCTGCACAAGACCTTCTTTTCAAACCACACCTTATCTGGATGGCATGGCAACATTCCTCTTCTCTTCTGCTGAGTGTTTGAGGCATAGACTCTTTCAGGTTTACATTAACTCTTTCAGCTTTTCACTCTCCCACAGCCATCATTCTTATTTAATGTTCTTTTCATTAAGGATAATAAGAAACACCATACCTGAATTCTGTTCTTCTAATGCTGTTGGATCCTCCCATTAGACTTATACTGAAAAGAAGGGTTTTTCTTCTTGAAGGAATATATATATAACAATGGTCATATCTCGCTTTGTCAGTCCTGACTTGTCTTTTTGGCTGTTTAGACAAGAAAGCAGCAGAAATTTCCTCATAAAACTTTGGTGATACAGTTTTGCTCCCATGTCAAATTTGTATAAAGACTTCACTGTCTATTTTCTGTCTTCTTCCCCTCTTTCCTCTGGGGGATGGAATCAATATGAATCAATATAATCTCAGAAAGATTAGTTTAACTGTCTTGTTCTTAGTACTAAATATTGGTACAGATTATTTAATCATCTCTGACAGCATTTTTGGAGTGAGGAGCAAGCAAAACACGCGCACAAACTGTTCAAACAGTGAAATGCTCATCGCTTTCCTCTAAGCTGATTTTCTGCCAACTTACAATAAGAACTTCCCCAACAAAACTTTTCAGGCAGAAGAATCAGGAGTCAAAAAATTTCTGCTAATATTGCTGCTTGCTTGGAAAGAACCAAGTCTATATTCTTACAAACTTCAACAACTCCGTAGTATGGAGAAAGAAATGCAGGCAGGAGTGAGTAATGGCGTTATGTTCTTTGGCTCTAAAGGGGAAAAGTGCTGTGTAATCCATTCATTTAGTGTGCAAGTTAGGGAAAAAAATGTCAAGTGCATTTGTTTGCAATGCTAAGATGACAAATTAGGTCATTTGCAGCACTTTGGCAGAATCCTGTGGCTCAGCAGAGAACCTGAGCACGTGCTCACCTTTGGTAAATTGACTGGCATGTGGCTTAACAGCTGAGCACATGCTTGACTTGAGGCATCAGATAAACAGTTAGAAAATCATCACATGACTGCCCATCCTACAAGCAGCACTGCTGAACCAGGATGGATCACAGGATATTTGACTGCTATCATCTTCTGCTTGCAGAGTTCGTAGCACAGCACTCACTCCACAGTACATGAGGTGACATATCCTGAGGTTCTTCTTAAATTTTTATCTGGTTGTGAATTTCCATTCAACTCATCTTCCTTTCGTCTTTTGGGGGCATTTTCTGAGACTCTTAATACTATCAAAATCTCAGTCAACCCCACTAACATTAATTCAGGGCTTCATAAATTTATTAAAGGGATTGCATGATGATCTGGTGCTTAGAGAACTTTGAATTGGGTGTGCCTTTCATACCCTTTTATTTTCTCTTCATTTTTTTCCGGTGAGCTGTGGCTACCACTGGTGCCTAATCATCTAAAAAACGTAATCCCTGGATCAAGTAGTCAGTCTCAGCAGGAAACACTTCACTAAACTGATTGGTTCTCTTCCCCCCTCATCAAACCATGATTGATCCCACTGTAGACCTCGCTTTAAGTGCCCAAGAATGGAAAAATGACATATTTTGTGGGGACTGGTGTCAATCAGATGCTCAGAAAGGAAATTTTGATTGACATCCACACTCTCAGACTTTCTGTCTAATGTTTGTTCAGACCAGTGACTTTCTACTACATATTTTGATGGCAACACAAAACCCAAAGGGTGAGACCCAGCACCCTGAGTACCTCATTAAAGGGCAAAATTCACAGACTTTTTTTGCTTACTTGGCTCTGATGCTAAAAGCTGAATTCTTTCCAGTCTCATTTTCGGGAAAAAGTGGTGAATCTTCCACCATAAAATCAGGTAATCTGGTGGGCAGGGCAGAACAGCTTGAACCTGTTCACACTAATCCAGAAATCAATCCCAGGTCCTGTAATGAGGAATTGTGCAAACCTTGGGTGACAGTCCTGCCTTCATTTTAAGAACTGTGGGTCCTCATTAGCTCAGCCCTCTGCTCCATCTGATCCTCTGCAGGCAGAAACTGCAGAGCAGGTCATGGAATCTGAGCTTGAGTGTAAATTAAGTGAAAAAACATGACAGACTCTGAGTGCCTGACAGGGACTGGCGTGGAGTTTGCCCACAAAATTAAAGCCTGATTGCAAATTTTATTTTTTAATTCATTTTTTACTGCTGTTATTTTTTTCTCAGTCCCTAACTCTGAGCACAGTGGCTGGTTTCAGCTCAATTTTCAGTAACAGTGAGTGTCTCAGCAGTCACCAAAAACCAGGAAACCCAGTAAGAGGAAGGCTTAAGATCAAATACTGGTAAGTTTACACCCTGGGATAATTTGGTGAACTAGCGAACCAAGTGAAAGACAGAAATCCACAGTAAAGCAGGTTACATTGGTTTCGATGCCCACAGGACTACTTAGTTATTGTGATGCTTAACTTAGAGGTCTCTAATCAGCTTCCTCTCTAATTGGATTGTTCACAGCACAACTAATTAAGGAAGCAAGGGCAGGAGCTGAAGCCCAAATCACACTTTAGGTACAGGGATCTCTCTCCCTATACATTAAGGTCTCAACTTCTGACCTTTTTCTAATGACATCAGAAATCATACACAGAGAAAAATTAATGAACTGCATCCCAGTAGTGATGCTCTTTCATCGATGACATTACATGGATTAAGATCACATTAAGTCTTTACTGTCCTTTCATTTTCAATCTAAAGTTCACTGGAGTCAATGGAAAATAAAGATAGCAAAAAAAAAAATTTAATTGTTCTCTCTGAAAAATCTTCTACTTTGAATTATTTTTAATTTCAAACTGTGACCAAAAATATTCTTTCCAGTGAAAACAGATTTTCAAAAATCCATTTCAGGATTTTTAATTTTTTTTGTTTCAACTAAAAAATTTATCTTCCTAGATGCTGGTTTTGAAGAATATTGTCTTTTTCTTTTTTTTTTTCTTTTTCAGCTCTGGTGCCAGAAAATGAAGGCAGGAGATGTTTTTGGACTGCTATATATTTTGCTAGCAGTGTATTTTCCATCAGAAACCAGATCCCATGCTAAATTCCCAGTTGGATCTCAGAGAAATCTTTCTGTGGGGATTGGAGCCATGCTAGGAATATATAAAAGGAGGGAGTGATGTTACACAGTTGGGCAAAGCTTTATCACAGGGAAAATAATCCTGCAGGACACAGCTTTCTCTCTGTGAGGTATCTGGAGTGTGTCTCTAACTAGAATGAGCACTCAGGAGAGCTCAGAGCAGAGAAGGCCTCACACAGTTTGTCCCCATTGCTGTGTCCCAAAAAGTCTTGTCACTTTGTTCTGCACCACTTCCTCCCATCACAGACATTAAATAATTTCTCTTTTTTAGTGAAAATGCTAATAACTCTTTCAGTATAGGCATGTTTGAACAGAGTTGCCAGAGAATGTCATCAAAATGTGAGTCCTTTCCAAATTCCTGTTTCAAAAGTATAATATGTTATGGATAATGAAAGCTCTTGGACAATATAAGTGACTTCATGCTGTTAATTGTAAAATAGTTTTCATAGTGACATGCAGCTGAAGGCATGGGTAAAAGGCTGAAAATACTGAAAATATACTGAAAATAATATAACTGTAAGGGGACAAAATTAAAAGAGTTTTTGCTCAAAATTGAGTCTCTTGTTTGATTTCTTTTGTTGTGATAAAAAAATCAGCAGGAGAGCATTCAACACTTTAGAAGTTTTCACAGTTTTCTTCTGAAAACCCTTCAATTTGGTTCAAAAATACAGAGTATATTTAAAGCATCAAGCTATCCAAAGTATAAAACACTAACTCTGAGCTTCAATCTGATCACAGTCCTATGGGACATATTCCTTTCTAGAGTAAATTTCCAGTGTTGGTTTAGAACCATTACTGCAGAACCACAAAAATTGTTTTGCCAGTTGTGATTTCCACCACACCACAACTCTGTACAGGCTGCCCAGTACGGGAGATCTACCCAGTATGGTGTGTGTGTTCAGCATCTGGAGAGTTAATCTTTAATATCAGGCAATTATCATAACAAAAATTCTTAATTTTGCTACAAGTGAGAAGATTATAGTTATGGGCGCATTTAAAAGATATTTTGAAGCACCTGAAAACAGTAAAATATCCAAGGTCCCAGTTTTCCTCTTTTCAGGCATTGACTTACAGGGTATTCTGCAATACACAGCTCCCAGCACACACTCTCCTGGAACATCAGGCTGCTAAAATGCATGGTCTTTGTTTCTTTACCCAGTTCTTCTTCTTTGTTTTTATTTCCCAGTTTGCAGTTAAACCACTGAGGAGTTCTCCATGATACAGAAAGAGGGGGCAAAACCACTCTGGCTGCTGTAATGAGCATTTAGAATACCTGTAAAAACCTTTCACAAACTGTGTTGCTGCTTTTTCCTGAGGATGCTGCTGCTCTGCTGCACCCAATTCAGTCACCCCTGTGCTCCTCTGGAGCAGTGGGGGATCTGCCTTGTTTTTGTGAGAACTGATCTGCCCCTGCAGGAGGGCATCAGCTTTGTGGACGTGGCACCTCGTGTCCTCGGGGCCTGGTGGGAGCAGCAGCACCAGCCTTCCCCCCCAGACTCCTCACCCTGAAAAACCAGCAGCAAGGTCCTCAGGTCCAGCAGCTCCTACAGTCCTGGAATCTGCCCATCCCTTCCCAGCCTCGAGGGGTAAACACCTCCAGTCACTATGGGAGGGTCTCCACAAGCCTCGGGGCGCTCCAGCCAGGGACACGGGGCTGTAAGCAGCTGCCTGACCTCTTTAAAGCATCTCTTGGTACAGCAAGTGCCACCAAGCACAGTACATTCCACAGGCACGTGAGCACTTCCTCAAAATCAAGCTGCTTCTCATTCCTATTACTTCCTTCTTCTAAACCATTTCCAGAACTTGCCTCCTCCATCTGTTGGAAACCCTTTCCTACAGACCAGACTGTATCTGTGGAAGGTCCTAAGAGGGTGTGTGAACACTCACCTTCAGTTTAAATAACACCCCTCACCTTCTCCTCTTAGAGGAAAAATGACAACATTGTTAGTATTCCCAACAAACAGTTCTAGGACACTGTTTTAAAGGACAGTTTGAGTACAGTTGTTTGGGCATAAACCCACATAATTTGTCTTAATTTATTCCTGATGGGTAAACATGTAAGCAAGAAAATCACCTACTCAAAAATCAATGAGCACAGACTGAAAAAAAACCATGTCAGGAGTTCCATTGTATAGGGACAGACAAGAGAGGAAGGACCACGCGTATACACAAGATTAAAATGACATACACAAATGAGACCAAAACTCCATGTATCCGTGGTTCTGTGCAATTAGTGGTAAAGAGGGTGGGAGAACGGAATGTCTGATTTTTAACTGCGGGTTGAATGAACCTGCAAGACACCTCAGGGGTTTAACAGCAGGTGTGTGATCAGCAAGACACTCAGAAATATTGGTACAAATTGGTGGGTAGTGCAGAGGGAAGGCAGATTACAAAGACATCAGGGAAATAAGGTAGCTGTAGCTGCAAGCACTACTCAGTCTTCTGGGACTGAAATCCCCTGACTAAACATGCCCAGTATCACTCATAGGGCCATATCAGCAGCAGGATTATGGCAGTGACTGTGACAGATTTAGGGAGATTAGAAAGATAGAGCAGACAGAAAACCATGTGCCTTGCTGACCCCTTCAGGTAATAGGTTGAAACCTTGAAACAAAATTTAGCCGAAACTGTTCTGCTGATGCTGTTGTAGAAGCCATAAATATGCTGAAAGCAATTCACAGGCTCCCAGTTTCCAAGCTCAGAACAGAGTGCTGTGTTAAAGAAGCCCAGCCCCTTCTCTCTCTAAAAGCCAGAATGTCTTGCAAAAACGAGCCAAAAGCACGTATTTGACAATATAATCTCATTTTAAGGGATCCCAGCAATTCTGAGTCTAGCATCTCAGTGAGCATTTCTGGAGTCTATTTTCTTTTTAACCCCTACTGAGAAAAATGTCTAATTTATATCCCAAACTGCTGTGTTTTATTGTTATTTAAACTGTCAATCCAAAGAGATTAAATCTGCTCCAATAAAATCTGTTCCCATCCTTACTCCTCAGCAGACCCACTTTCCACAAACAGACGCCAGCCTTCAATGATAAAGTAATTTCTCAAGATAACTTATCAGAGAGGTGATTTTTGGATCTGTGATCAAAAGCTTCACTGACGCACTCCTTCAGCATTTATGGGATATCTTCTCCAGTGCAGACCAATTTATCCAGCATTGCTTCCTGTAGTGGTAGACCTGAAGGAAAGAACACTTCTGTATCTGGATTTTGATACATTTTTTATTCACCTGAGGACTAGCTTAGCATCTCAGTGGTAGTTAAAAAAAAAATATTTTCAGCTCATACAGAGAGATTTTTCCACCACAATCCACAGGCCTGTCTCCAAATTAGCACTTTTCAAGGAGTTAATGGTAGTAAGTGCACGGTTGTTGTTATGGGGATCTTGTGTGTGGTTGTGATCAGAGCAGGACAATCAATGATTTCTTTTCCTACACCTGTTCCAGGATCAGGTCACTGGCTCTGTCAGAACAGAAGACAGGTCTGTGTCTTACTTTGTGGGGTTTATTTAAGTTGTATTTTTCCCTGCATGGATTATTTTTCTCCAAGGACAAAGGGACGCTGCTAAGATTTTCTTCTATTACAGCTTGTAAAAATCAAAATAAATAAATCATATGCTTCTTTCATCTTTAATTTCTGTTCTTTGGCCATTTACAGTTCTTGGTGACATGATGGATGCTATCACTGTTGGAAAATGGCAGGGAAAACTTATGCTTGTGTTTAGCTGCTTGGATATCTCATTAAACTCAAGAGAATTGTGACAAAACACTGATTTCTTGACAAGGAAACTTTTTAATGTGCTAGTCTTGCTGAAACTTTCATTTGTAAAATATCCATAAATCTGAGTAAAACCAGGAGGAGCTTCTCCTGAGGTGTCTCTGACTGAAAACTGCACAGTCAGGACACCCAGATCTGCACCTCTTACATCTCTGATCTGTGATGTGTGCCCTGATCACGACATAGAAGAAACAGTCTTTGGTTTGAACCCTGGAATCTTTGATTTGAACCTTTGATTTTGAACCTTGGAAGGGGAAAGATAAAGAGGGAACCATTCATAAATGTCATGTATCAAGAAGTCCTTTTCTCATTCCTATGAAAGAAGTAAAAAAACCCCAAAAAACCCAAACAGTTAGAACTTCCTTATTGTGTTGGAAAATAACTGTGAGTGACCTTGACTCAAGAAGCAGGGAGCCCTCAGAAACAATTTCTTAATCTCTTCAGCCAGTCCTCCCCACATATTGACAGGGCTGCAAAAACTTAATTAAGCCGGTCTTGTGAATTCAGAGCTCAAGTTAATACATATTATTCTAGCAAGATATGCTTTGCCTGTACATGATTCTAGATGTGCGAGTATATAAAGGAGAAAGATATTAATCATGGTTCCCCCCACCCCCAACTTCGTAAACACTGGTGTTTGTAAGGAAAAAAAAAGAAAATATTTTACCAGTAAGAATAAATATCCATGTGGCAATTTGCAGTCAATGCCTAATGCTCAAAAACCAGCAGAAGGAAAGATTGTTTGAGAAAAGTAATTTTCCAAGTTCACCAATGTGAATAAGCAAGTTACTACTGCCTTCTGTTGGGGTGAATATGAACCTGTCAAAATAACAAAGCCTTATAGCGGAGGCAAATAATGAAGGCAAAACAATAAAATGGCTAAAGCTTGATAGCCTTCACCTGTTTTTTTTTCCCTGAGAAAGTTAAAGGAGTGGAAAAAATGCAAATAAAATGCAGTTCTGCTGTGGGCTAAGAGTGATGGAGACATTAAAATAAGATCTTTTGGGGCAGTCAGGCTGCACCAGAACTTGTGCGTTGATGTCTGTGACACCTCCTGGTCTGATTTCTGCCACAGAGGCTACTGGATGCAAACTGGATATGACACAGCAGATTTTGAACGTGAAACTCTCACATTACAGCCGTAAAAGTGAAGATGTAAATGCCGTGGTGGTGCTTTAATGCAGTTTAATCCAGCCCTGTAAGAATGCAGTGGTTAACAAGGAGCCTCGTTATGCATCGTTCTGTGCTGCACAAGGTGCTGCTACTCAGCTTAAAACCCTGCTAGGAGCAGACAGATCTGCCTGTGCTCCTCCTTGGCTTGTGTTTGCACGTTATATATTTTTTTGGCCTTGGAAGTAAACTGTGCAAAACATAAATTTCACCACGAAAATGAAAAAAGCAGCTATTTTCAAACCTTTACAAGCACCTTGTAAAGGAGATCAGACATGCAGCTTGCTGATGGTGTTGCATACTGATGGCACAGAGCTGGCAGGGAGGTCAGGCCAGCTTTCTGCAACACAGACATTTGAATATGTATTTTTTCCTCCCATTTATGTCAGAGTACTGTTCCACACAATCCAGGATTTTCACTATGAACACACGGGTGCACGCAGATGTTTGTGCTCCTGCGGCTCTGCGTTGTTTGCACCTGTTGCATCAAGGTTTTTGGGCTTTTTTTGCCTATAGAAACAGAAATTCCTGATTATTTGGGAAAATAAAGAAGAGTCCAGAGTTGTCCCTCCTGGCGTGATTACATGCTGTATAAAGTGGGAGGATATTAAATAATAAAACAGCATCTTCGCCCCGGTTGTCTCATCCTCTGAGGGCTCCAGAGCTAAACTCTGCTTTGTTTCACCTCCTTCAGCACCATCAGCTATGATCACCCTGCTGTACAGATCTCAGCTCAACACAGATTTGAGTCCTCTGTAGTCCTGCTCCTCCCTCAATCTATTTGGCAGGATGAATGTTATTCAACAAAATGGACAATGCAAGTCTGCAGCCCCTCAAGGCAAGAGGAAAACTAAATAATGATGTAAAGTAAAAGATTGATTAAATTATCCTGGGTTTTTTAAGACACAAGGCCATGGCTACCATCAATGAAGGGTTGTGTGGGAGACATTCAGACCAGGTGGGATGTCCTAAAGCATCTCTAATGTACTAGAAACCTGTGCTTAAAGCAGCTGATTCAGGTTGAACATCTGTTCTCTGGATCCAAAATGGCTTTAGGCAGGAAAAAGATGATTTTAAAAAAGCAGTGTCTGTAGGCATTTCATTCAAATTGTATCCAAGTGTGTGCAGGATACCTACAGTCACTCTGGGCAGTGTTCAGCTCACCTGAAGACACCAGACAGGTGTGAGCTGAGCATCTAACTCACGTTATAGATAACAGAGTCAAAAGGAGCAACTCCATTAGCCATACACAGGCATCTGGAACATAAAATCATAGAACAGTGTGGGTCGGAAAGGACCTTAATGATCCTTTGGTTCCAACCCCCTGCCGTGGGCAGAGACACCTTGCACTAGACCAGGTTGCTCCAAGTCCCATCCAACCTGGCCTGGAACACTTTCAGAGATTGGGCAGCCACAACTTCTCCATCCAGTGCTCCACCACCCTCTGAGTAAAGAATTTCACCCTAATATCTAATTTAAAGCTGCCCTCCTTCAGTTTAAAACCCTTTCCCCTTGTCCCTGTCACAATCTCTCCATCTACTATGAGGGGTCTTAAAAAAGCTCCTCTGGACTCCAGCTGCTGCTCCAGACCTGTGCCAGTCACCCCCAGGTCCTTAACTGTCATTACTTAAGCCCTGGGCAGATGCCTTGGGCACTCCTCAACATGTCAAACAATGTAATTCCTGTATTTAGGCTACGGAATTGTGCCCACCCCGTGGACTTGGGAGAGCCCTTTGGCTCTCACCAGAGGGTACACGGCAGGGTATGAGCTGACAGCTAATTCTTCACAGTGCATTCAGTGCTCTGGCAAACCCCCAGTGACCAGAACAGGGGCAAAAGCACAGATCATCCACAACCAGGTGTCTGAAGGCGTGATCTCAATCGTTTCCTTCTATCAGATATTGAACTGGCCAAGAGGAATTTCTGCATAACGATCTGTAGGCTCAGAAACTTAAATCCCTTCTAAAATGTACATTGCATTTACGTGCAATTCTCAGTCTTGTTTGTTCCATACCAAAACATTCAGAATTAAGGTAAAGACATATGCACATTTATAAGCCTAATTTGCATCATGTAGAGGCTGTCTGAACAAGGACAAAACTTCTTTCTTTTTTGACATTGACATTTGAAATCTGATATTTTGACATTGCGAACAACTCCAGCAACATTTTAACTTTAACTGACAAATTAATACACAGTTGAAGGGATTAAATAATCCAAAAATGAAACAGCGGAAGTAAAGCAGATCACTTTGGTGACTGAAAATATTCCCAGTAATGTTGTTGATATTTTCACTTGTTGCAGTACCCATTTCATCCTTCCTACTCCCAGCATTAATTCCAGTTACAGCCAGATCATGTCCACACATCTTCTTACTGATCCTCCTTCTTCAGCATGGTAAATGAGTGAGAAGCAGCTTTTTCACCCAGGTCTAGAATGAATTATGTCCATTGTTACATCTGAAAATTAGGGAGCTTCCTGTGACATCAGATTTCAGAGACTACCTGTAAGAAAAACTATGAGAACCAAAAGCATATCAATTAAAAGTTTCCAGGCAAATTAATTAGCATAGTTCCATAAATTATACTAAAGTTTGGGCTTTAGCTTTTTAAAGCTATCGTCTTTTATTGCTTTTTTAGATAAATGGTCAGTAGATAATTATCTTTATTTGTTAAAAAAGCTCTTTTATGCTGGAGACATCGCTCTACCCTAGGATGAATGGGCAATTCAGAATCACATTAATATACTCATTCTTGCAAAGTTTCAGACTGGATTAAGGAGGGTATCAGAATGGAGATTCAGAAGTTTCTTGAGTGAGAGAAACTAGATAAAACTTCATCCTACAGAACTATGCCACAAAAATATGACTGATTTGCAATCTGATCCCAGAGCAAAGCACATAACTGCAGTTCCCTGAATTGAAAATACAAGCTGCTTCTATTTTACTGGGCATTTATGAGATAGAAGGAAACATCAAGGATGCTACAAAATAGAGTTTGGAACATTTAAGTAATATAAGCCGCAGACACAACTGCAAGGAAGTGATTTCCATGGTGTTTTGGAAGATGTATTTTATCTTTTTCCTAACATACTAAAATTATAGTTTGTCCCTTCCCTGCACCTTTGGATATGATGCTGCATTTTCTATTTCCATGGCTGGGACTTAAAAAAAAGCAAACAAATCTCTTAAGAAAATAAGATCATTTCACTGCTGTTAAATACCTTCCAAGTTTTTGTATGCGCAGTATTACACAGAAACCTTTGCAAAATTATTGCAGAACCCTGGTTATTACTGGTACATTGTCTTTGTGCAAATTTCATGCAGATTTCTACTCAAAAACTTAATTCTCATATTTCCTGATACCAGCTCACCTCTTGCAGTAAAGAAGAAAGCAGTGGGATTAAACATTTTTATCTTTGATTACCATCACTAGCAAACACTAGACCCAGTTCAGGCACACAGTTAGAGGCAAATTTTGCCCTAGAGAATTTGCCATCTGCTCAGGCAAAGCATAGGAGGAACGGGGTATTGATCTCCTGGTTTTGTAAGTAAAACATAAGAGGGTAAAAGAAGTTCCTGAAGGAAATGAAGGGCCAAGAAAAAATGCATTTCCTAAACTGCCTTCCAGAACCAAAATATAAAATACTCTTTCTACCTGTCTTCATATGTGGGATGATGATACAGAGAATGTTTATGTTGATGATGATGATAATGTTGGTGATAACATTTTGTTTTAAAAACAAATTACAAATCTTGACCTCTGGGATTAAAGGTAGAATGGATGAAGGGGATGACACTTCGCAACAGATTTAAACTAAAGATATAACCAAATCTCAGCTAGGGGAGGCTGAGCTGACTAAATTTCAAAATGTGACAGAATTAACAGCCATGATCATCAGACTTTCAAAAATCTGGGACACTGGCTATTGATCAGCAAGCACATACTGCTCCTTACAAAACAGAAGAAAAAGGAATTCACCAAGTATAGACCAATTAAGCTGACCTCAATAACATCAGGGATGTAGAACACATTTTCAAGTGAAAAATTAATGAAAGACATGAAGCTAAAAGGATCATGGGATAAAATGGAACTTGAATTTACTGGCTGTATACCAAGCCTAACTAACTCAGTCTGTTTTTATTCTTGTAACAGAAATAATATTCTGCAGACAGGCAGTGCTCCGGCTCTCCTCTCCTTGGACTTGAGTAAAGCATTTCATGTAATGAGCCACATGGAGAATTTTCACCAAAACAGCGTAAGATGGAATTGCTAAAAAGCTGTCAGGTCCAAGAGATCCCCTTAAAAGGCACACGGGAATGGATCATACAATAGGAAGACCTTCCTGTCTGCAAGCACAATTCAGATGCATGAAGGATGCATTTTTTGAGGATCCGCACTGGGACCAATTTTACTTGATATTTTCATCAGTGACCCTGGCACAAAAAAGTAGGAAATGGATCATTTGGTTCGGCAGTAAGTAAAGAAGTGCTGTCAATAAACTGAGGAGAAAAATGTCAGACAGGAAGAAAGAGACCTGCTCAACTACTGGGATAATAGAAATGAAGCAAGTGTAGTCAGGCAAGTGCCAAGAAAAGTACATCTACTGAGAAAAATTACTGCTAGATTCTGAGAGGTTATTAATGGGAAATGAGAGAAGATAAGAAGAACAGGAAGCTATAAAAATGTTGATATAATCCTACTTTATTTTTATTTTTTTTTGTTTTACTGCTGAGATAAGGAACCATTCATTCTGCTATAGGTGACTGTGGTGAAGTGCCAATAAGCACAAAACACACAGTTCTGGTCAGGTTATTTGTAAAAAAAAAGAGGCACCATAACTGCAACAGAAGCAAGAAAAGGATAATTGGGAAGAGAAGATTTACTGAACTACGGGATTGAGACAAATATTTGCTGCACCACCATTCTACCAAAATGAAGATAAAGAGAAAACAGGATTGCCCTTTGTAAGTGACCCAAGAGGACAGATGGGAAGTGACACATGAGAAAAAGTTGAAGTGAACCATGGAATCAGAGAATGTTAAGAGGTTGGAATGAACCTTAAGGACCATCTAGTCCCAATTTCCCCTTCCACGGGCAGGGACACCTTCCACTCAACAAGGCTGCTCAAGGCCTTATCCAAACTTGCTTTGACTGGGGCATCCACAACCTCCCTGGGCAACCTGTTCCAGTGTGCCACCACCCTCACAGTAAAAGTTTTCTTCCTAATAGCTAACTAAAATTTTCTCTCTTTCAATTTATACCCATTACTCCTTGTTTTATGACCTAAACGACCCAAAGAAATTTAGACTGGAGATTAAGAGAACACTTCTGAGGATGTGATGTGGGATTATGAGGTGATTTCTCAGAGGCAGTGGAAGGATTTACACTCGATGTGTGAGGGAAGGAGAGGGAATCTCTCTCCCTTTGAAAGTCAACAGGATAAGGCATCCTCCCCCTGTGCCTGGGCTAGGACACCTGGCACACCTGGCCCAGGCGGGGGCAGGGAAGGAAGGCAGCTGCTGTCAGTGCAGGAAAAGCTCTCCTCACATTCCGTGTTGTTAAAAACATAATCAGAAACCTTTTTGGAAAAGGTTAACTCGTTTATTAAAAACAGCAGCTGGAGACGGAGAACTGGGGTAGGCCCAGTTCCCCCATGACAATCCAGAGGATACCCCAGAAATAAAACCATCACACAGCACCAAAACCCCCTCCCTGCGCCCTGGNGTACCAGAGAGGGGTGTCAGCCTCTACTCCTGTGGCTGCAAAAACGGGCTGGGGAGAGAAAACTGAAAAATTCTCATGTTTCTGTTGAGAAACCCTGAGCCACCTCTGCTGGCCCTCAACAGAGGGAATGCTTACAGCTCCCGCCCTGTCCTCTGAGTGTGATTCCAACATCCCTGCAGGAGGGGCCACGCAGAGTCCTTGCATGGGGCCAGGGACCTCCCAGAGCTTACAACTATCTAAACCATGACTTTTTTTCACTAAATTCTCAGTTGTTTGCCTGAATTTGGCACATTTCACTCCAAGTGGATCCAGTGAAGGATGGGCCAGGCCAGCCTTATACCTGTGGTGATTGCTTCTGAAAACACAGGCAATGATTTCCTGAACGAGACCTTAAATGGGAACAGGCTGTTTAAGTTGAATCCTCTCATAGGAAATCAGCTTATTACTATTGAGAAAATTTTTTTCTCAGTACTATTTTATTGTTTTTTTAAAAAAACCAATCACAAGAAAACAGCAATACCCCAAAATAAAGAGTGCTGTGAGAATGGCTGTGCCAAATGCTTCTCTGACACATTTAACACCTCTCTAATAATGTTTTTTATAATTGTTTCAGAATGAAAATGTGCACCATAACAACCTGAAAATGGCTCATGCATATTCATGCCTTCCATGTGTTAACTGCTGGGGAATGTTCTCAGATTGCTTCACTTTATAAATTGTTACTTATTTACCATGCCAGTTGGCGACTCTGGGGTGGCATATGTGAAATAAATTTGCAGTTTCTATTACAGCTAGTTGCAATTTTCCAATGAAACGCTTTTTAAATTAAAAGGCAAAGCAAAAAAAAAAAAAAAGGAATCACCTCGACCCATTAATCTGGAAGGCAACGCTTTGTAAAACAGTATTTGTTCAGATGATCCAACAAAACACGCATAGGGTTTTATGACAAGCATTTTCCAAATATGCAGGAAGATCACATGGATGATTACCGGGTGCTCCAGAACAGCTCCACCATGGGAGCAGTTCCCACACGGCTCTAATCTGGCAAAATCCCTGTTGTGGAACAAGAAACTGAGTTCGGGAATTCCACCTCTTGTCGAAGGTCACCTCCTGGCTCCACAGCAGTAACCTCCTGGCAATGGTCTCCTGCTTTACTCTCAAACCTCTCGAAATCTGTGCTGCTGGATCAACAGCCAGGACCTTGCACTCTGGCTTCCAACCCTGCTCACATAAAACACAATATGCAAAACTGATAATGATGTATTCATATCATTAGAGAAAACAAAGTCTTTCTGTAAAGCCAGCAGTAATTTCCAATTTCTAAAAGCAGATCTGGTTAGGAAAACCTTTCTCCTTTTTCATCCATGAATACAAATAATTTGCCTCCTCTTTATTGTATTTATTTTGTCCTAAAATAAATAAAAACCAATAAAATTTCCCCAAAGTGGACTCTGAATTTAAAACACAATCATAAAAAAAAAAAGCTGCTGAAAATGTTGATAAGAGCATGAAAATCTGAAATGTGAAATACGAAAGAAATGGATTGCTTGGTTCCTTCTTTGGCTGGGTGGTATAGAACTGAATTCATAGCAGGAAAAGCAAATTCATTTGAGGATCCAAACCCCTTTGAAAACAATGTAAAAACTACCACATTTTGAACAAGGCCCTCTATTAGCAGAGCTGGTTTTATATATGTGTGTACACAGACCAAGAGAAAACCTGTGCACAGAATTTGATGGGATGGACTATGGAGTAGGTGGTGTTTAAAGTGTCTCCTGTGCAGTCTCTAAATGTGCTGTGTCTTGCTGTGTAGAATATTCAGCACATAAAAATGAACTTTCTTCCCTTTTTTGTTCAGATGTTTGCAGGTCACCTTTCCACTCGCTGGGAGAACTAAAACTTTCTTTTTTTCTGCAGTCATGTTCCATCTATCACACTGTACATCGAGAGAGGCGGGAGCAGATGTGTCAGACACAGAAAATGAGAGACAGAACAAAGAGAAATAGGCCCCTGAAGGAAAGAAAGAGAGAGGTTCTGAAAGCAGAAACAGAAGAAGTGAGATAAGGGACCCTAAATAGACATAAATCAAGTCCCTTGAAACAGAAGATAAAAAAATCCCCTGAAGAGAGAAATGCAGCAAGGGACATCTGTCCATCACAAGGATATACATGTCTCCAAGAATTTTAATATCATTCCAGCCACAAGATGAAAATTCATCTGCATCATTGACGAACATTTCACTAATCAGCCATTTCAAGTGCAATGTTTAACACAGATTACAGGATGAACACTCTCCTCCAGCTCATCAGCCCTATGGTTCTACACCCACCTGGGAAAATAGAAAGAAATAATCAATATGAGATGCACAAAGACCTAGTAAACAGTTGATTGGAAGAGCAGGTTTTGGTTGCTAGATAAATATTTGATTTACTGTCTAAAAACCATTTTAGCACAGCATTTCAGATATTCTGCAGTCCACTGTAATTGCATCCATGCCAGATTGCAAGGTTTCCCATAAAATGACAAGGGGCAATTGAATGAATCCAAACTCAGCTGAATGGGTCATCTAAGGCTGCTGAAGGGAAAAGAACAAAGGGAAGGTGGCAATGCACTAAAACAGATGCCTTTTTTATTCAGCCAGATATCCAAGATCATCTGTTGTTTAAACACCTGTAGAGCTGAGGCTGTAAAGTGCAGCAAGCTTTGAGTGACTGCTGTTCCTCTGTTCAGAAACCATTCCAGCTGAAGACTGTCACCGAAGTTTGAGAGGCCCCTGAGAGAGGTAAACATGCTCTTCCCTCTTCTTTTACCTTGGCTTTTCATCCCCCTTAACTTTCTCATGGTTATTTTGGGGTTGATTTTTTTGCACTTAACTACACCATTTGCTTATGTAGCTGTTCCTAAAACAGAAGTGGAGGATGGGGAAGGGAAATGACCTGGATATCCTTAATTTTAGATGGTACCCAAACTCAGCTTGTTAAATGGCAGATGACAGAAGACACCTGAAGGATAAAGATGTGTCATTTGGCAGTGCTGAGGAACAGCTGTGAGTAAAGAAGCAAACAGATATTTAAAAACAGAGGAAAAATTGGACCTTCATCTTTTGATGTGGGTTTTTTTTTTTTTAACTCAAGCTTCCTTGTTTGGAAAGTATCTTCTTGTTGTGCATGTTACATTACAAAATATATTCTTGACAGAGGTTGGGACTTGGAGTCAGAAGCAACAGAGTTGTTGAAATGACTGAAAGAATGGCTCAAGCAATGGTTGGCAGCATTGACAGGCAGCTCTAAGCAAATGTGTGTTTACTAAATGTCAGTTATCATCACATTATAAACTGTGGAAATGATGAAAGAATGAATCAGGAAAGTGATTTTTTTTTTTTTTTAATTTATTTATGAGTGCTGGAAAATCCCTGAATGTCCTTGAAAGAATAGAAACTTGGACTTTACATTCTCTCAGAAGTTACATGCCAGGCTTTGGTAGAGGAAGGAGGAGGGAGAATAAAGGTCACTTTCAATCTTCTTCTTATTCATAACGTTCAGCTTCAAGACCTGGCCAACGTGGCTATGATGGGTTGTTAAATGGATTGGCCTGGGGCAAGAAAATGAAAGTAAGTGTACTCTAAAAGTTTTGGTAATTTGGATCAGGGATTATTCCATCTGTTTAATGGCAGGACAGACACAGTGTGGTTGATGAATGATGGAAGTGCTTTTTATCACTGTGGTGTTAATGACATAATGAAGGTCTTTTAAGAGTGCAAATGTGGTATCCTATAAATCTGCTCCTATACATTTTCCTTCATTTATCAAATATTAAGGGGATTTTCACCTTCTGTTCTAGAAATTGCTGCAGAGCTACTGCGTTGATTTAGGAGGGCTTTTAGCTGCTTTCATGTCTATTATATTTTACCACATTGGTGAGCAGGGTTTATTTCATCACATATTCCGTTTAAAAGGTTTCAATATTGATAAAATCTGGGAAGGTAGGTATGTAATAAATTTTCTTATTTTAATAGGATTATTTCAGAGAACAAAGTGTGAAAAAAAGACTTGTACTAGACTTATACTTGATAATCAGTTTAACCCTTTTGAGGATATAACTCCTTGCAATCTGTTTAGCAGACAAGAGTGAGAGAAGACCCTTACCCCCACATCCTTCAGAAAAGATTTCTGCTTGTTCCATCTTTCAGCTGTTAAAAGTAATTTGTTGAGAGTTTTAGTAATCTGGAGAATCTTAATCCCTTGTAATTAATCCTTCATAAAGTAGAAATAAAGTAAAAGACATGGGTTATTTTCTTATCATTGAAAATTATTTTTCCCCTCTCTTGATCTTGCCTTTTAATTCCCACTTTCATTTATTTAATCTTTCATTTTCCTTTCTTCTTTCGGCATTTCCTAAGCAATAGTTAATAACTGGTGATACACCAGCCTGAAATGTGCTATAAAGGAAAGATTATATTTGGAGGTTAAAAGATGGTATCAAAATGGTTGTAGTACTTTTTATAGACAGATCAAAAGAACGGGATGCAGTTGCTGACAGTTGCCTGGTGCTCTTAAGGAGACCCTTGAGTGCCTTTCAGGAGACACCTGCTCTCCAGCTGTGAAAGGGCTCAGGGGCCCTGTGGGTCCTATGTCAGCCCTGACAGCCCTGTCCCGGTGTTTTGGATAATTTAGGGCATCTCAAATGGCACTGGGAAGAAGTGAACTCAGCACAAAGGTGGAATTTTATTCTGAGTTAGAAGCAAAACAGAAATATTTACAAATGGGCTGTGTGTCCCATCTCTCATCAGTCAGTAGAGACTTGGTAGGAGTCAGCCAAGCCTGGAGTCCAAGGAGCTACTCAGGTGACAAAGTGGGCACATCAATTCAGGGTGAGAGGAACCTCTAAAACTTCATTAATTTTATTCTTTGAATCTCACTGGCAATAAAAGGAACTTAGACATCCACTTTATGATGTAGGCACTGACATTTAAGTAACTACAATCTCGAGCTGAGTATCAGCCACAGTTTCCTACAGATTACAGCAAGGTATGAACTATTTAAGCACCAGTGTAGATAACAAATTTAAGTTCTTATTATCAGGTCTACAGAATTTGGACCAAGATAATTCCAGTGACTTTGCTATTTCATCTGTGCTGTCCTCTCCACAAGCACAGAGATAAGAAGGCACCCAGAGAACCCTGGACTGAGGCTGAGAGTGTTACTTTCTTGACTAAATGGCAATGTCACATTTTGTACCATTGACTGAATTATGTCCTACTTCCAGACCAAAGTGCCTCAACTGGCTATCCTCAGAAAGTCAGATCTTCTGTCCCTCAGGTATCACAATGTGTGGGCTTGCCTTCTTATCTAAAAGGCACTCAAGGGTCTCCCTAAGAGCACCAGGCAACTGTCAGCAACTGCATCCCGTTCTTTTGATCTGTCTATAAAAAGTACTACAACCATTTTGATACCATCTTTTAACCTCCAAATATAATCTTTCCTTTATAGCACATTTCAGGCTGGTGTATCACCAGTTATTAACTATTGCTCCCAAACAGAATATTTTGTCTTGTAGTATATAAAGAGAATACTGTTCCTTGTTTCTTCTTTTCCACGTTAAATGAATATGTGGATGCAAGCCTTACTTAGTAACCAGCAGACACTGACATTTTGAGCAACCCAGTTTTAGAATTAAGATAAAACTTAACTGGGCATAAAGAAATATGTCAGGCTGCAAAACTTACTTTGCATTATTTTCTCACAAAATGCCATGGCACAAGAAAGGAAATGTAGAATATAAAAGTACAATTATTTCTTTCTCTCTTATGCACATGACCTCTTTCTTTCTTCAGACTATGTCGAGTCTCCTCATAAAATGGGAAATGTATCTTCTCTTTATGACTCTCAAAATTGATATGATCAAAACTACAGTTTTTCTCATCCTAGAGGAATCTCACTGAACAGACACAAATAGCATGTCAGGCACGTTTTACAGTAGGAAGAGTAAACAAACAAAGACCTCCCCAAGCCACTTCCTGGCACTTTACAGAATAAAAAAAAAACTAAATTATTTTTAAAAACTCAGAAACTTGCATTGCGACCTTAAATGGATGTAAGTAGTTAAAAGAAAAATTAATTGAAAAGAGATTTCAGGTCATCTGCTATGGAAGGAGGATAAAAGTGGTAAAAGTCCAACTGGATCATGGAAAGGACAGAGAAGAAAACTGGAAATCAAGTATGTCCAGAGCTAGAAAAGGATCTAGAAACATAGGAAAGGAATCTTAAGCAAAACTCTGGCACTTAACCTTAAGAACATCATTCTAGATCCTGAAATTCTTCAGGCACACCATAACATCCCCAGAAACCCTCCCTAGAATCTCTTTCCAGAGCTGAGGAAATCCAAATCAGGCTCCTGTATGCCCCCAGTTGGATTTTAGAATCCATTGAAATAACGGACCTAACCAGCGCAAAGGTCAAGATTTTAGAGATGTGGTCAGAGGGAGATTACCTGTGATGTGTCTTTAGGTAGGGCAGCTATCAGTTCAAGGGCCATGGATCTGTCCATTGGGTTGGGATCATATGTTTCCTCAGTGCCTAGGGCCAGTCAGCGCATCCCAGGAGTCTGTCAGTCCATCCCAGGGTCTGTCAGTCCATCCCACGTTCCATCAGGCAGTGCCAGGAGCAGTTCTGTCACCCTTCATGGACCTCTTTCCTGAAGGATCAGGGTGATAGCAGAGCCCATCAGCTCCTTCACCACCCTCTCCTCACCAGTGTCATCCCACTGGGTGCAATGCCTTTCCTGTGGGGAAACCCAACCCATCTGCCCCCCTCCCCATTTCCTGCTCCTTCACCCCAGACCCACCCAGGGGCCACTCATGGCCACGTCCTTCCCCTGGGACAGGAGCAGGGCCCGGCCTGGGCCGGACAGAGCCTCCCCCATGTAGGGGTGTTGGGGTCAGGGCCTGGCCAGGGTCACCCCTGGGATCAGCCAGTGCCACCTCCCAGGGATCAGCCAGTGTCATCCCCAGGCTCCTGCTGAGCGGGACAACAGGACTGAAGGGACTGCAGAGCCACGGAAGGGATGGGGAGGCTGAGGGGACGGGGAAGCTGAGGGACAAGACAGACATTGAGGTGCTGGAGCATGTCCAGAGAAGGGAACAGAGCTGAGGAAGGGTCTGGAGCACCAGGAGCACCTGAGGGAGCTGGGGGGCTCAGCCTGGATTAAAGGAGGTTCAGGGGGGACCTTCTNCCGCATGGCAGCCAGGACAGACACAGACCGGCCACATGGCAGCCAGGCCAGGCACGGACTCTGCCCCCAAGACCCAGAAATCATGGGACAACCACAGTTTTTGGGGCGGGGAAAACACCTATAACCAATAAGGAACAGGATAACATCAGGGAGCCTGGAAACCCCATGTAACCATGCCTCAACTCCCAGGGCCCGTCCCCCATGAGGGCACCTCCACAGAACAGGCTGCCCAGGGTGGAGCCACCATCCCTGGAAATGTTCAGAAACCATTTGGATGTGGCACTTGGGACATGGTTTAGTGGTGAACATGGTTTAGCAGTGCTGGGTTAATGGTTGAAGTTGATGATCTTAGAGGTCTTTTCCAACAGAATCAATTCCATGATCCTATAGAATATTCCTCTATATCCTATAGGAGAGATGGGAGAGGAAGGTCAATACCTTTATCAGCCTCAGGGACACTGACACAAACTACTTCCAGGAAGATCCTAGTAAAAAAGGAACTCTCTTGTTCAAAATATGCCTCTGTGTTGGAAAAATTCTAATTTTGCCTGTTCAGATGAAAACCCCAAGATGCACAATTTTGCACAGAGCACAGCAGGTGAAAATCCAAGCTTATGTACGAAAGCACATTTAGATTAAAGAGTGCTGAACAAAAGTCTGCTCCAACTTAATAATGTACAATCATTGCTTTAAAACAGTTTTAAAGTCATACCTTTACCGTCTTCCGGAAGTACCTATTGCTGTGCACATGCAAAGCAAATGGTGCAGAAAAAACATGGGAAAATTAATCCTTACAGAAAACATTCTGTTTTAGTCTAGTTTTCTAACAACTACTTAGTGGAGCAAAAGGCTGAGTTCAGTTCCCAGTTCTGACATTTTCTACAATGCCCCTTTTTAAGCCAAAATCCAGCAGCTGTATTTATGATTGAAAAATCAGAGCATGGGTCAGGCAGTGTAATCACACAGCTGAGCTAATGGTTTTACTGCATGAAAAGGGTTATGGCTAATGTATTAAAGAGTCACTATGGGTTTGGAATAAGAAGTTAGATGAGATCATTCAAATCAAATCATAGCAAAAAATCCCTTATCAACTAATTCAGAACTTTCCAGGCTTCAAATATTTTCCTGTAGCTCATTTCCCTATTGAGCTTTAGAAGCTTTTATATCCCAATCTTTCCTGAAAATAGAAGCTATCTGATTTTCTCATTTTAGTCTCTTTGAGACCACTGTGAGGCAATCCTGTGGCCCACAGGATTTGGGCCCCAAAATGGGCATACCATCATGATGGAAAAGTTATTTTCGTAATATTACCAACAGACTGGCAGGGAGGCAAACTGCAATACAGAGAGAAGTTCCAGTGTGGTTTTCAGTTGAGATTTGCAGTCGGGTTCACATGCTTTGGGTGAGTTTGATGCAAACTATTACACTTTCCAAAGATTATCTGAAATGAGCCTGGAAACCTCTTGTTCCCCATTGCTAATTGAGATGGCACAAGACCAATCTTCCAGTACTAGCGTCTAGAGCAATTCTGCACGCAGGCCTTAGCAGTGTGAGCCCCCATTAAACGTGTCCTGGTGTGCTAATTTACCTCACCGAGTTTGAAAAGCCGAAAATGGCTCCACTGAGACTGGCAGCCTTCAAAGGGCTTAAGTGAACCAGCAAATCTGTTGCCCAGAGATGCCTCATTCTTGCCCTGTTTATCACAGGCAAACACATCCTGCAGGCCAAGTAAGAGGTGAAAGACTGAAGTCAGTAAATCACTTGGAAAATCTCTGAGCAGGGTATGTAACACAGCTCCCTCTTTAGCAAATGCCAACGGGTCTAACTTTCAACTTGTCCAGTCCCCCAATTTATTAATGGCTCACTTACTGAAGACACTGCTGGAAAGCCCAGTACAAATGCTGAAGGGTAAAAAAAAGGGTGGCTTGTGAGAAGTGCCCATGTAATCACTTTTACCTCAGTACGGCTCTATCTACAGAAGGATGAGAGGATTTACTGGTCTGGGATAAGCAATGGAAGTTCATTTTCTTCCAGGGTTTTTCTGATAAACGTTCAGCCTTTCACTATAAAGCCAAAATTTTCCTTCAAACCCTTTTTCTATACTTTCTGGACTGAAAAGTCCGAAAATTACAGGATGATAGGACACCTTAGAATATACATGGTGATTATAAGAGACTCAGGTATAAGAGAGTGGATGTGGAAATTTTGACTCATGTGCCACAATAAGGTACTATGGGTAGGACAGAGCATAAAGAGGTGGCTGAGATAACCAAATGTCACTGTAGAAAGAAAAGTTTTTACAGAAACTTCCTGTAGTTACTACATAGCATGAGGTGATTGTGCAGCAAACATTAACAAAAAAAATACTCCAGGCTAATAAAAATAAACAAAAAATAAGAACATGTGTTATCTTCTCAGTGAACTCAGATACCTACTGGGAGAAGGCAAGTAGAGTCATTAGCATTATTTGTTCATCATTATTACTTATAAGGAGGTTCATCATTGTACGTCTATACATTTAGGCCCTGTGGTTTTAGTGCTTGAAAACAGCTGCAAAATTCAGCTGACTTTTGCAACAGACCCTAGAAAAAATATCAGCCCCTGGCAGTAGAGCTAGCTGTTTCTAAGAGAAGTTCAAAGAAGCAGTCATTAAGGAAAATGTCAGTTCTAAATTTATGTTCCCTGTTTCTTTCCTCTTTGTCATCTGCTATGAATTGGTCCCCAATGGCTTTGCCATTTTAATTTCATCTGGACACAGATGTGAACAAGTGTTTCAGAGCACTGCCTTGGCAAGAACTTCTGCCCATTCAGGAGCAGCTAAGAAAAACTGTGCAATTCCAGGATTTATGTGGTTTTGTATCAAGATGAGTTTTTTCGTTATAAAAAGATTTGCAGCACATTCAGTCAAATATGATGACTTATATATGAGTAGGTTGCTGGTGTGGGAGAAACACTGGAATCCACAAATATCAGAAGGAAGTCACCACCTGAATTTAGACTGGTCTCAAGATATCTCAGTTGGTGCTGTTTAATTACATGAACTTTTACGTAATGATACCCAGACTACAGCTGGCTAACTCCTCCCGTTCCGTACAACTTAAAGTCCTCCTTTAATTATTAAACACCTCAGAAATGCAGTTCTTAGTCCCTCTTTGTCTCTAATGATACCAACATGTTACATTTCTGTCAGAAAGATTTTTTGCACACCTGCAGGACCACATAAACTTCTAAATCTTGCTTCATTCAGCATGACTTCCTCAGACTGGGTCTGTTTTCTAAGGACTTTATGCAGCTCAGGGAACAAGGAGAGACAGGGAATGGCAGTGCAACAGCAGCAGTCAAACATTTTCTGCTGTTCTTGATCCTGCAGCTGGCTGCAAGTGGGACTCCAGAACTTTTATCATTTACAAGGTAAGGCAGACATCACACTGCCTAATTAAATTTATTCTTCTGTTTATTCAGGCCTCTGAACAAATGCAGACATATATTTACATATCTCTATATTAATATGAATTGATAAACACGTTTGACTGTTGTATGGCATCTAAATTTATGTTTATCCAAGCACTGCAGAAAATTAGTTCATCAGGGCTCATCTGTCCTGTACTAAGAAATATTTTTACAATTCCCAAGGAGTCTTGAACAACAACCCAGAGCAGCACAACCACTAAGCTCATCCCTTTGTTTTGGGATGTTCCCACCTGAAAGTTCCTCCAAATGTTCTCAGTGTTTAAAATTTACCACATTAAAACTGCAGATTAGATCCTAGCGTGGCTAAATTTAGATCTCTTCCACTCCTGTTTATAATTTGCATTTTAGAAAAAGGCAACAAAATAAGACATAGAGCAACCAAACAAATAACTAAATGTCTAATTATAGGTGACATTAATCTCAATTTTAGTAGTATACCTTCTGATGTGTGCTGTGATTTACATACGTGTCAGTCATCAGGCTGGCTATTGATCCATCACATCAATAAAGCAGATGCTGCAGACTCACTTATTCCTCACAGGATGAAGTTCCTGAGGGACTCACATCATATGTGTTTTGCCAATCGAACAAACAAAATAAGTCACTGAACAGAACAGGAGTGAGTTAAAATCTGGAAGTTTCAGGGATTTGTTTCAGGCTGCTATAAAGATTGATGCTACCCACCAAGCTGAGCTTCCTCTAACAGCTAAAAGAGTTTAATACAGGGTTTAGGGCTTGTATATAAGTATTTTGCAGTCCTCCTAGTAAGCTGAATATTGAAGTTACTGTTAAAGTACAGTAACAGTTTTATGGGAACAGTCTGTTAAGATGCAAAAATGATTTGCAAATATTGTCCTCAGCTCCTCATACATTTCTACAGCAACAAGCTGAGAAGGGCTGATAATCATGAAACCGCATTAAATGTGCTGTAAGTCAAATACCTTTCAGAAATTCTAATAAAGTCTTTTCATAATTTATTAGCACATTCTGCCCTGTGGATCTCATTTTTACCTATTAGAGAACTTGTCTAAGATCAGACAAAAGAACTTTTCTGTTCTACTGGCATGCTGAGTGGAATTCATTATTAAACACTGTGCTAGGTTAATCTGATTTGGTAAAAAAAAAAAAGATGTAAGAGATGCTTCTATAAAGATAACTGAAATTAGATAACTGAAAGGAAAAGCCTACCAGAAGAAAACAGAAGCTTGTGAATTTTTATTTTCTTTTTCCCCAAAGCTTTTCCTTTGAAGGCAGTGCAGATTTGGTTGACTGAACTGTCCAGTTGTCAGACTTGAACTGTGTAGCATGCAATACCCAATATATTTCTTCATCTTCCTTAAGAAAATCAAAAAGCCAAATGGAGCTCATTTCAGAAAAGACCTTTGCGGCACGGGTCTGGCACTTAACCTTAAGAACATCATTCTAGATCCTGAAATTCTTCAGGCACACCATAACATCCCCAGAAATCCTCCCTAGAATCTCTTTCCTGCATCTCTTTCCAGAGCCGAGGAAATCCAAATCGGACTCCTGTATGCACCCAACTGGATTTTAGAATCCATTGAAATAACGGACCTAACCAGTGCAAAGGTCAAAATTTTAGAGATGTGGTCAGAGAGAGATTACCTGTGATGTGTCTTTAGGTAGGGCAACCATCAGTTCGAAGGCCACGGCTCTGTCCATTGGGTTGGGATCATGCACTGTGTGTTTCCCTGGTGCCCAGGGTCAGTCAGTGCATCCCAGAGTCTGTCAGTCAGTGCCAGGGTCAGTCAATGCATCCCAGAGCCTGTCAGTCAGTGCCAGGACCACCCTTGGGGCTGGGGACAGAGGGGCTCAGGGCTCCCAGGGGTGTCAGGTGCCCAGGGAGGCTTTGGGGATGTGCCGGGTGCCCAGGGTTTTATGGGACACTGTTGCATGGCAGGGATGGGGCCTCAGGACATTCTTCTTGGGTGTCTCTTGTCCTTTCACAGGGCACAGCCCAGCCAGGGAGTGACCATCAGGGGGGCTTGGGCTGCCCGCTCTGTCAGGAGAGCCCCAGGGAACTCCTGCCCAGCGGTGTTGTACTTGGGGTGATGATGCTGAGAGCTCACGGAGAGGGGCTGGGGATGAGGTCTGGGTGGGTCAGGTGGGTGATGTGGCTCTGGTGGCTGTGACATCACAGAGAACAGGTGACAGTGGGAGCCGTCCCCAAGGACAACACCAGGCAGCCCCAGTGCAGCTGGACGTGGGTGATCCGTGTGTGCGCACGCACGGGGCAGGCTGGGGTGGACGGGGGACTGGACAGATGCCCAGGGGGGTTTCTAACCCTGAGTGAGGGCTGAGCCCTTCAGAGCAGGGCAAGGTTCTGCCCTAGGGGCCGGGGACAGTGGGACTGGGGGCTCCCTGTGGTGGCTTTTGGGCCTGTCCCTGCTTTGCCAAGAGACCCCCTGGGACCTCCTGCCCAGCGTGTTGTACTTGGTGTGGTGATGCCCAGAACCCACTGAGCAGGGGTAGGGTTGCAGTCCGGGGCTTGTCAGCTGGGTGGTGCAGCTCTGGTGGCTGTGACACTACAGAGAACGGGTGACAGTGGGAGCCATCCCCAGGGACAACACCAGACAACCCCCCTGCAGTTGGACTTGGGCAATTGGTGAGTGCACGTGCACAGGGAAGGCTGGGATGGAGCGGGACAGATGCCCAGGGGGGTTTCTAACTCTGAGTGAGCGCTGAGCCCCTCAGGGCAGGGCACAGTGCCACTCTCTGGCCTGGGGGGCAGAAGGGCTCAGGGCTCCCAATGGTGCCAGAGTGGCTTTGGGCATGTTCCAGGTGCTCCTGGCTCCATGGAATGCTCCAGCATGGCAGGGATGGGGCCTCAGGAGACTCTGCTCAGGTGTCCTTGCCCTTTCATGGGGCACAGCTCAGCCAGGGGATGGCCATCAGGGTGGCTGGGGCAGGATGGGCCCTGTGCTGTCTCCAGCCAGGGACTGCAGTCCCTTCAACCCTGTTCACCCAGACCTGCTGGATAAACCTTTCTCCCATCTCCTCCAGGCCATGGCTGCAGCAACCACGTTCCTCGTGGTTGTGCTGACCATCATGCTGAAGCAGACAAAAGACATACGGATCGATGTGGTCACAATCCAGCGGATGCAGCAGCGCAAGAAGCTTCTGCACCAGGAGATGATGCAGATGCTGCAGGAGATTGAGTGGACCAGGTCCCCACTCCTCTCTCAGTGGCAGCTCTTTCTCTTCTGGGCTGCTGCAGCAGTCATGCTCATTGAGGTCTGCTGGCTGGTCTGGCAAATGAAGTTTGCCCCTCGCAGCTGCTATAAGCAGGACAGCTCTGGCAGCGA